>CM023487.1:91844977-91928596 GCA_013339685.2 Hyalomma asiaticum
AATTATGGAGACGTAAAGGTAGATCGCTGTAGCGTATCGCGCAAATACGTGGAAGCGGCGGACCTTATACGTCTACCGACATCAAGCACCTTCACCGTGTCACGGCGTTCGGTATATGTGGAGAAGCGTTCTCTGTCGTGCAGAAGAAGCGCTTGTGCGCAGGGACTAGTTCGGCTATGGAGGCAATGTAGCTTCCATGCGGCAAATCATTAACGTATATGGTGCTGGCTGCAGGCATATATAGACTACGCGCTGATTCGCCTTCAGCTTTCTCAAACTTAAAGTTACAGAGTTGGGGATCGAGCGAGGAATATGTGGATATAGCAGTGATCTTGTTGCGAGTCTTTCAGAAATTCATGCGGGTACTCTAAATGGAAACCGTAGAATCATTGGGAAAGTCTTCACAAAAATAATTA
Organism: Hyalomma asiaticum; assembly: GCA_013339685.2. Taxonomy (NCBI): domain Eukaryota; kingdom Metazoa; phylum Arthropoda; class Arachnida; order Ixodida; family Ixodidae; genus Hyalomma; species Hyalomma asiaticum. The sequence goes on from CM023487.1 coordinate 91,845,394, forward strand.
TCAAATAACGTATTCATAGACATTTATAGCCAGTTGTCTTTCATGCATAATGCATTTGAATCTTAATAATGGAGAATAAGCAGACTATTAGAAGTCTCAGAAACATTAGCAATATTGAAACACCCCTTAATTAGTACGCCCCGGCTCAGCACTCCATAAGTGGCCGTAAGCGGAACAATATAGTGAATCTCTGAGAACAGGTTTTACTCCAGCGCACACGAAATAGAAATGAGATAACTGGTCCGGTTCCAACAGACAATGAAGCTTGGCTTCATTGTCGTTGGTCCTATATGGAGTTGGCCAACGAAAGGTTGCACCTCTCTATTTACTTATCTTTACGCTCAGTATGCAACGTGCTCTGCTATCACTGCACACGTTGCTGCTCGACCATGTCGTTCTTGTTCAGTGTAGGGCCATCGAAAACGTGGGAACCACAGGCTCCACAATTTTTTGGTACACGAGCGAAGCCAGAGCGGCGACACGAAAGCTCTTTGCAGAGCGGGCACACGTGCCATCCGTACCTGCTTCGGGCGGCGATGAAGTGGAACTACGCTGCCGCTCCTCCGACTGCTGCCGTAGGCGACCCGATGCACGATGTAGACGTCTGGGTGGCACGAGGAGGTCCCGCTAAGTGAGCGGCACGGTCAAGATTCCGCCGCGGACAGGTTCTTTCACCCTGACCGTGGAAAGACAGCGCGGAGACAGCGCGGAGTGGTTTGTCGACTTCGTATGGCGCTCGCGGTTGGCGTGAGTCAGTGGCGCGGGGCCGCCCTTTGGCCCATTTCGGGTCAACCGGCTTCCGTATGCCACACGCGGGTGCTTTCCGCGCATCACCTGGCCCTGATTACCTTACGGGGAACACAAGCAGGACGAGGGTGGGTGGGGTCGCAGAGGTCGACGCATGGCTTGGCTGCACTTGCGAGCGCTACGCGGCACGCTGTGTATAGCGCTACAGGAACTGTTTACGTTTTGTTGACGCATTAAACCATCCGAAAAAATAAACACCCTTAACGCTTCATAAATGCGTAGTCCATGTTTTGCGAAACAATAATCCATACAACTACTAGCTAGAGTTCACAATAATATTCGTATCAGAGATCCTGGAATTCGACATCTAAGGTCTATATGACAAAGGTTCGCCGAGATGGATTCTGTTGTTCCCACTGTGAGATCGTGGAACCACGAACTTTATTTGACGAGTGTGACGAGCTCAAAGGAGACCTCAAATAGCGTTAAACGAGTGACGTCGGGTTGGTGTAAGCCCACATGACCGTTCAGGCTCTAAAAGAATTATATGCTTTTAATTTGTTTTTCCAATAGTTAACAGATCCGCGTCAAATTTCCTAGAGTACGTCAAGTGAGATGGCAAAAAAAAACTTTGGTGTGGGATGCACATCCAGGCGTTTGTCTGGAATAAAGTTGAAGTCTGCGCCCTTCCTCTGTTCCTGTGCCTCCTTTATCCTCGTTACTTTGCACATCCCGTCATTTTTTTCACCCATGGCAAGCGCGCAGAACCACATGGCTGGTATACGCTAACAGGCAGAGACAATCAAGAAAACCATAAAAAATGTCTAATAGGATGGATTTGCAGGCTAGTTGGTCAAGCATCATGGAAAAAACAGCGCGAACACAAGGACGATGAAAAAGGGAACACACACCACACCACGGAGCGCTGACTATCAACTGATTTTATTTCGGCGAACACGTACATATATACATATGTATGAGCCTCGTCACAAGTGTTATACACTGATAAACACACAGGAAGATGCAAAGGTCATCTCATGATAAAAACAACACATGAAGGAATAAGCAAATGTCATCACCGCACATGCTGCATGTACATTATAAAAACGGTCATCTAAGGCTTGTTAGCAGAAAGATATGAAATTTCGTTGTCTAAGAGAGCGACAGATGGGGTGCTGACACAGTTATCCTCCAGCAAAGCGATCCTATGTGCTTCTATAATTTTCCAGCGTCAACTGGGAGGGGCTTGTTGCTAAATTTCACATTTTTTATATAGGGGTTACAACCACAACGCTTACATGAATCGCCAAGGTGGCCTCTAACATTGCTGGTGACCGAGCGTGTGGTGTACCGTATACCCTTGTCTTGTGGGCAAGTTTTACGTAGGTCAAACGGGCAGATGCCTGAATGACAGGCTTCGTGAACATAAAAATAACGTCACCAGCAATGCAGAGGCCACCTTGGCGATCATTGTAAGCGTTGTGGTGTAACCCCCCTATATAAAAAATGTGAACTTTTAGCAACAAGCCCCTCCCAGTTGACGCGGGAAATTATAGAAGCACATAGGATCGCCTTGCTGGAGGATAACTGTGTCAGCACCCCATCTGTCGCTCTCTTAGACAAAGAAATTTCATATATTTCTGCTAACAAGCCTTAGATGACCGTTTTTATAATGTACATGCAGCATGTGCGGTGATGACATTTGCTTATTCCTTCATGTGTTGTTTTTATCATGAGATGACCTTTGCATCTTCCTGTGTGTTTATCAGTGTATAACACTTGTGACGAGGCTCATACATATGTATATATGTACGTGTTCGCCGAAATAAAATCAGTTGACAGTCAGCGCTCCGTGGTGTGGTGTGTGTTCCCTTTTTCATCGTCCTTGTGTTCGCGCTGTTTTTTTTTTCCATGATCCATAAAAATGTCATAGCGCACGCACACGCGAGAGCGTTTGTTGTAGTGAAGCGATGGTTTCGAGCTGCTGAGCAGCTTGAGGCATCGTAACAAGAAACAAATAATCACAAGATAACATTTATTTTCATTTTATGTGTAGGCAAGTACAGGAGTAGTTCCCACCTGACGTCCTGCGATGTGCGTTGTCACATAGTGTGAAAACGGTGCCTTCTCAAGAGGCCACGAAATTATATGGTTCGCACAGAAGAGATCCGAAAACTCAGAAGGAAAGAAAAAATAGGCAAGTTAAGCAAGTCCCAGAGCCCATAACATCCCTTTTCCTCATCCAGACACATAAGAACAAGGGAGCGGTGTGTGATGACACTTCATTTGAAGTCATCTGTCGCAGTCCTCGCCGTACTCCCGGCAAGGTCCGATGAGGTGCGATTGTTATCATTGTAAGCCGAGTACCAAGTTTCACCTATTATCCCCCATACATTGCACGATTAATCTGCGATAAACAGGCTTTGTTTGTTTAAATATAACATTTAGTTACGATAAAACTATACAGACGTTTTCCTACGAGCTGCTATTCTTCGTGTCAGCCGTAAAATTAAAAATATGTGGAATCATTTCCAACAATTTCAGGTAATGCTGAGTCCTATACGCGCCTGCTTATCTTCTACGCATTTAAAGCTATCCTACGTGCACTCCTCAGGTATCGCCTGCGGTTTTTTATCAACAATGTTAGCTGCGTATACCGCGAACTGAAACGTAACTGTCACAGCCATGCTGTTGACGATGGAGAGCTGGAGTACTTTAAGATCTAATGCAACACAACGCATACTTCCTGGAGATACTCATGGCCTTAGGTACTTTAACGACAATTGCGGAGGTTTCACGTGCCAAAAACCGCGATATGGTTATGTGTCACGCCGTAGTGGAGGGCTCCGGAACACTTTGACCACCTGGCGTACTAGACGAGCACTAATAACGCACAGTACAGGGGCCACTAGCGTTTTTGTCTCCTCGAAAAAGTGACCGCCGCCGGGCTAAGATCGCACCTGGTCTTTCGGGTCAACAGCCGAACACCATAACCACCAACCTAGGGCGGCGGACTTAGGTCACTTAAGTACACTCTATACAGAACCTATCTACCAGAAATATGGCTCCGCCGCGCTGGTGTATAGTTGTTATGGCACCTGACTGCCGACCCGCGTGGTCGCATTTTTGATGGAGGCAAAAATGGCAGACGCCCATGTATACTGTGCGTTACTAGGACTCGTTTTAGAACCCCAGGAGGTCAAAACTTCTGGACCCCTTCACCACGGCGAGCCTCATAATCATTCTGTCGCTTTGGCACGCAAAACCGCATCAGTTAAAGGTAGATAGATAGGGAAATAGGTAATCATAACGAAAACGAAAACTGACCCGTCCGAACGCTGTTACAGATTATTCGACCAACCCCAGACAAAACGTATTGTTTGGTAAAGACTACGACAGCACGACATCATAGCCGCAGCAATAAAGTTTCAAGTTTAAGCGGGCAGCCACAGAAGCGTTAGAGACGTCCCTTCCCATCTGTTGAGGTAAAACTCGGCGATCAACATGAAGTTGGCGTGTCGGCAAGAGGCTGAGGTACGTTGAGAAAGCTCAGTGAATTGACTTGTTGAGCTCCTTCTAGCTATGAACTTAGCGAAAGCCTTGAAACCCTCTGATGCTTCGTCTGCTGTTGGCACGATGAGGAAGTTCGGCAACAAAAAGCCGTACCGTCCCTTGTCCCTCAGTTCGACGGCTAAAGAGTATTTGATTTTTGCGCCGTCGTAGACCCAGTCGGTAGACGACCCGGCTGCAGAACCTGGAAAAAAAAAGCGGTCGAAAGGGAGTAAACGTACACGCATAAAAATCAAACTGAATACTCATGGAACGCACAAACAAAAAACAATGCGAGGGTAAAATCTCGCAAGAACTGCTAATATTAAAAAAAATAGTGAAGCGTGCACTATAGCGGCGCAAGGCTAGCGAAGCAGCGAAGCCGATGGGGCACATGGCTGCTCCTGGTTTGCCCTCCGCACACCCGCATTTCGTCGTGGTCCGAGGCTTCGGGAAAGGCCTCGCAAGGCACTGCGATGCCCAGCGAACGCTTCTCAATGTTTCGCACCGAGCTCAGCGTAAATACGTTCGCGTCTCACCCACAGACGGTGGCAGGCGCGGCACGTGTGGCCTCGGATCGATGCCGTCCCACCCCTTTGTTATACTGCGCTGTGCGTTTGTGCATAGCTTCGCGCCATCAGAGGACGCATGCTCTCGCGGTGCGAAGCTATGCACAAACGCATACGGCATACGGCTTTGCGAGAGACTGTGCATCGGACAAGTCGACGCACTCTGTATTGTCTTTTTCTGCTGCTTGAACACGTGCGCCCCCCCCCCACCCCCCGCCGCAGTTTTGCCAGTGCAGTATAGGTAGTTGTCCGAGGTCACTTGCACAAAGAAGAAAGAAGCGCGCGTGCGAACGCCGCACATTGGGCATCGCATAGACGTGCTCTTGGAGACCATAGCTAAAGATGATGATAGCTTTGACGGCGCGAACTTTATGCGAGCAAGAAATGCTTCGCACTTAAACTCAAGCACCGCAAAGACAGTCTCATTATTCGTTGGTCGCGAAGCTTGACAATTACTCCTCTCACACTACCTATTTGTCAGCACCAACCATGGAGATGACCAAGCAGTGACTTTCTTTCAACGAAGACTTCCAGAAAACAGAAGCACCGGCTTTAATTGAAAGTACGCCTTTTGCGCTGCTGAGGTAGCTCGTTATTTGAAATGAGCTGCAATTTTATTCTCACCTAGAAGGCTTGTAATTGTTCCCACTTGATAGTATACGCCAGAACGGATCTGTATGGCTCTGGAAACAGCCCGGGCTGCTGATATCTGGAACAAATAAATCGCATCATTTATTTTCTTTTACGATTCGGAAAGGGAGAACACGAAAAGAGTCACAGGAATGTGGGCGTACCTGGTCGGCATAATCCCTGGTATAAGTGCCCCGACCGTGCCCGTACGGCACCATGATGAGTTGACTGTACGAATGGACTGTGACAAATCCTTTTATTCGAGATCCAAGCTCAAGAACGGCGTCACGTATGGCACGACTTTCAGCCTCAGAAAATGCTTGCGTGCCCCGAAAGATATCTGAGCATGGATGGCCGCTTGTACCAGCGCCTAGAAAGAAGCCACAGTGTAAAAGCGGTTAGGGTGGCACGACTATAAAAGAGGCACAAGACAAATGAGAAGGCAAAACACCACACACACACAAACACACACACCACACACACACACACACACACACCCACACACACACACACACAACACACACACACACACACACACCACGTGGAACAAGATTAAACGCGGAATAACTCATTTGGTAAAAACCTTACAGAGAGGAATCGTAAAGACAGCGCTCACCATGTTCATTGTCGATACATACAAAGATCTTTTTGTGCGCACGCCTTTTGATATTTCATAAGCCATTTGTCACACCAATTCCTAATGTTGTTTAAGTCTGTCTGCAAGATGTTCCTATCATCATCGGTACGTATTTCTCTGTAAAGCACACAGTCGTCGGCATATAAATGAACGGATGAAGAGACGCAGTTAGGGAGGTCATTAATATATATAAAACAGCGGTGGTCCCAAAACTGAGCCCTGTGGTACACCCGAAGTTACGCTTATTTCCGGCGAGTCATGACCGTTAACAGTGACGTACTGAAGACGGTTTGTTAGAAAGTAGTCGAGCCATGCCAGTACATTCGAGTCAAGGTTGAGAGAGGAGAGCTTGTGCATTAGTAAAGCGTGATTGACTTTTTCAAATGCTTTTGCAAAATCCAGGAAAATGCAGTCAATTCGAGATTGTTTATCAAGAATGGTGTGCAGGTGATGAGTGAAAAGAAGCAACTGGGTTTCACAGGAAAACGTACGCCTAAAACCGTGTTGGGCCGATGTAAAAAATGAATTTGATTCTAAAAATTTCGCAATATGTGAGTGCAGTACATGTTCCATTAGTTTACACGGAATGCTCGTTAGTGAAATGGGCCGATAGTTAAGAGCGGAGTGTTTATTACCAGACTTGTGTATCGGCACAACCTTACCGACCTTCCAGTCCAGCGGCAAGGTTGCTTGGTCAAGTGACTGTTGGAAAATCTTGCACAAGAAGAGAGACGAATATGTGCTTGTTTGTTTGAGAAACTTTGAGTTGATATTGCAACGAAGCACTACGGTAGAAGACGATGGAGACAGCGCCGAGGAAGACTACGTTCGCTGATGTTCACGCGGACGGGGCTCCATCTTGTATGCCTGCGTTCTGTCCCTTGTACAAAGCGTGTAAATATATATTAAATACAGTTGATCATACATGATGAGGATGTTTTTAAGGTGTCAATTAACTTCGCAATTCCCGCAGAATCAAAAGTGATAGGAAACATTGAGCAGTAGTCACGGCACACAACTGCGTCAACAGGTGCAGCAGTGTTTCCCGAGAAGTTGGGCCGAAAAAATATTTTTAAATAACGCGGCACATTCAGATGCTGGTAGCGGTTCACCAGAGTCATCGTTGATTGATAAATCCGCATTTTGGTTAGAATTGATAACGTTCCAAAATTGCCGGGGGTTCCTTGATAACAGTTCAGGCAACGTATGCGTTTGGAAACGATTCTTAGCAGCACGCACAGCTTCCACGTATTCTGCCTCGGCATTTTGATACGTTACCCAGCGATCTGCAGTATTTTGCAACTTGGCTGAGCGGAAAAGGTGCTTTTTTCTATTAGACAAATGTTTGAGATGTGTGTTATACCACGGTCTTTTTGTATTCCGTGTGCGTCGAAGGGGAATGTGCGCATTGGTGAGATTAGTAACTAGGTTTTTGAAAAGATCCCAGTTCTCTTGTACACTTCTCTCTTCAAAATTGCAGCAAAAGGTGTCTAAGTACGCGCACATATCTTGGTTAATGGCGTCAAAATCTGCATTGCGGTAGTCTCGGATGTATTTGTCTTCTTCAGTTCCACGTGAAAAAGACATGGTGATGTCGAAATGTAGCACCAAATGGTCGCTCAGACCAGGAAGATAAATAATTGGAGATATGAAGTCTGGATGTGTTGACAAAACTAGGTCTAATGTATTAGACGATTCATTAGTTACCCTTGTTGGTTTCGTTACAACCTGGGTGAAGTTAAAACAGTTACAAAAATCTAGGAACTGTTGGGATTGTGTTGAAAAGGGGTCGAGCAGAGGAACACCAGTGTGCCAGGTGATGTTAGGAAAATTCATGTCACGAAAAAGAAAAATTGGTGACGAAGGATACCGAGTGACGACATAGCCGAGAACGTCATGCAATTCATCGACGAATGATGATGTATAGTTTGGAGGACGATAGCATACGCCTAATATAATCTTTGTGTCCTTACTTGAAATACCAACCCAGACTGTTTCCAGAGAGGACACAACTTCTACTTGAAAAGAGGAAATTGTTTGAGATACGGCTATCAATACGCCACCACCCTGTCTACCTTCTCTATCGCACCGATACACATCATATATGATGTCAGTCTGGAAAATTTCTGTATTTTCCACCGTTGAGTTGAGCCATGTCTCGGTTAATATTACTAATTTTGCCTCCATTGAGGAAATAATGGCATTAAGCTGAATCCTGTGTTTCATAATGCTCCTTATGTTTGAAAAAAGAACAGGGACTTTGAAAAGAGCAGTCACGTGATCATTCCTACCTCCGGCTATATCATGCTTTGCTATCGCATTGATGCTTTGCCCGTGTGGCAAAACTTCATGAATTCTTTTTTAGCAGTAAGGCTGCTTAAGATGACTAGAACCTCCCTCATTCCATTTAACAGCAAAGCTGTTTGAGCTAGCTGTAGTTTGTTGGGCATCATGCAAACCACGTGACATTGTGTTATGTGACGGAAGCCTGTCACGTGACATTGCTTTACGTGGGCAGAAACATGTTACCTGAGATTTATGTCAGTGCATGAATTTGGTGGGAGCATGTCACGTGACATTGTGTTACATTTTTTAAGCCAGAACATGTCACGCAACATTACTAGATTTTATTTTATTTTTATATGGTCTTCTGGCAAGATTCCCTCCGCCTGGAAGGAGGCCATTATAGTCCCTATCTTTAAGCAGGGGAAGGATTCTTCCACAGCCTCCAGCATTAACAAGTTGTCTATGCAAAGTCTTCGAAAAAATGATAAACCGGCGGCTAGTACACTTCTTCGAATCGAACAAGTTGCTTGACTCCACTGGCATAGCCAGAAATTTTTTTCGGGAGGGGCTACAGCCACACATTCCAAGGATGTGCGCCTTTGGTCGTAGGTGACGGACCAGCAAGGCAGCGGGGCACATCGTGGGGAAAATTTCGGGGGGTGCTTCAGCCCGGTCAGCCCATGCCTGCCTACGCCACTGCTTGACTCGTATCAGTGCTGTTTCCGGGATGGCCGTTCCGCCACGGACCATCTAATTCGCATTGAGGCGCAGATCCGAGAAGCTTTTGTCCACAAGCAGTTCTTTCTGTCTGTATTCCTTGACATAGAAAAGGCCTATGACACGACATGATGGTTTGGAATACTCAGAGACCTCTCACACATTGGCATTACATGGTAATATGTTGAGTATCATAGAGAGCTATCTGTGCAAACGCACATTCCGTGTTCGTCTGGGTAATACTCTGTCTAGACCATTTGTGCAGGAAACTGGAGTACCCCAGGGTGGGCTGCTCAGTTGTACTCTTTTTATAGTTAAAATGAATTCTTTGCGTCAATACATCCCACGAAGCACGTTTTATTCTGTATATGTTGACGATGTACAGGTGGGATTCACATCATGCAACCTTGCAGTTTGTGAGCGGCAGGTTCAGCTCGGTCTGAACAAAGTGTCTATAAGTGGGCAGGTGAAAATGGTTTTAGGCTAAACCCACAAAAGACTACCTGCGTTTCGTTTTCCCGAAAGAGAGGCCTCCACCCTGATCCTGACATTGAGTTACACGGCCAACATGTAGCTGTTAGAACGGAACACAAATTTTGGGGGGTAATTCTGGATAAAAAGCTTACATTTGTTCCACGCATAAAACATCTAAAAAACAGGTGCATGAAGACTATAACGTTTTAAAGGTATTGTCGCACACTTCATGGGGTAGTGACACAAAGTGCTTGCTGAATTTACACAAGAGCCTAGTGCGGTCACGCATAGACTGTGGAGTCATAGTCTATCAGTCCGCGACTCCGAGTGCCTTGAAAATATTGGACTCCATCCATCATCTAGGGATTCGTCTTTCTACAGGTGCATTTCGGACAAGCCCTGTAGAAAGCTTGTATGTAGAATCGAACGAGTGGTCGCTTCATCTGCAGAGAGCTTATCTATCGTTTGTATATTTTCTGAAAATATGCGCAAACCAGAAACACCCAACACATAGTACAATAAATGATCTCTCCAGCTCCCAACTCTTCCAGAACCGTCCATCAGTGAGAGAGCCCTACTCACTGCAAATAAAAGGGCTTGCCGAGGAAATGGGTGTCGCGCTCGACGAGCCTAATGTTATGGCTTCTGCAGTGCAGCTCCCACCGTGGCAGTGGCGCAGTATAGAATGTGATGTGTCTTTCTTGGACGTTGCAAAACATGCACCTCCCGCTCACATACGGATGTACTTCCTCGAATTACACCATAAATACTCCTCTCCTGAATTCTTCACAGATGCTTCCAAGTCTCACGCTGGTGTGTCTTATGCAGCCGTTGGCCCATCATTCTCGAATACCGGTACTTTGCACCCAAGCACAAGCATTTTCACCGCAGAAGCGTATGCTACTGGTCACTGTTAAACACAATAAAGAACTGTGTATTCCTAAGGCAGTTATTTACACAGATTCATTAAGCGTCGTGAAAACATTAAACACTGTGAACAAGTACAAGAATCCTGTAATCATATCTTTACATTCGCTGTTATGTACGGTGTATGCAGACAAACAGAAAATCATTATTATGCTGGGTGCCAGGTCGCCGAGAGATTGAGGGTAATGAGCTGGCCAACAGACTAGCCATGTCTGCTCATGCAAATTCTTTGATCCCATCTGTAGGTGTACCTGTGGTGGACCTTAAACCCTTCCTGAGGAAAAAGCTGAGGACCCACTGGCAGCACTTATGGGACAAGCAAACACACAATAAACTACACGTTATCAAACTGTACATTGGACATTGGCCGCCTGTTTCAAAGTCCCGCTATACACAAGTTACACTCTGCAGACTTAGGATGGGACACACACACAGCACACATGCATACCTCCTGTGCGGTGGCGATCAGCCAGTGTGTGAAAATTGTGGCGAACCCCTCACCGTGCTCCATATCCTATTGCAATGCACACAACTGAACGGCCTCAGGAGAAAGCATTTCCCATCAGCGCTCCAGCAGCATCTTCCACTGCATCTGTGCATGTTTTTAGGCCAGGAACCGCTTTTTAACCATGAATCGGTCTTGAAGTTTTTAAATGACGTACACAGTTTCCATGTCGTGTACCCTGGATGCACGTAGCTCGGCCTCTTGACAGAGGCTGTTGCTGCGGCATCTGATTTTAAATACAGCACGTGCCTCGGCCTTTGGTCGCAAAGGCCTTGAGTAGGCATCTGTGCTATTTTACATCTTATTATCACCATCACAGTGACATTTCGAAAGCATAGGTCATCCCAAGCGTCACTGTCATAATTTTATCTGAATTGTATATTTTACGCTTCTCTACAGGGACTTGTCTTTAGGCCATTTTACAGCCATATCTCATTTCATTGTAAAGTGCTTTTAGGCCCTATTACAGCCAAGTCTCATACACACCTCTGAAAAATTGTTACAATTCATTGTCATACATCATAACTAGAACTGGCGCTTTTTGGCCAAGCCTGGCCCTTGCGCCATAAAACAACATATATCATCAGCTTAGCGGCGAAGAGACCACTGATGACAGAGTAGTCGGCACCGGTATCGACTAAGGCGGTGACGCTGTGGCCGTCGATCACGTCGAGGTCGGTGGTTCGTCGTCTGGCGTTCCAGTTAGGTCGGGACGTCGGATCGCGGCTGCGTCGGCTTGCTCCACTGTTGCTATGTCGTGTCGGCGGCGAAGCTTTGTCGTGAAGACTCTGGTCAGGTGGCATGCTGAGACTACGTCGGGAGGGTTCATGTGTCGTGGTCGTCGGCGGCGGCGGAGGATCTTTGGCATTGCATCGTGCAGCAACCGCACCTCCATCGGCTGCTGCCTTTAGTTTCCCGGATAGGGGCTTGGAGATCGACCCCGGTTAGGGCCGGTGTATTGGCGGCGATTCGGGAGACGTAGCGGCCAGGCAAAGGTGAGTGGGATGGTCGTCGTCGTCGCCACTGCGACCCGGCGATGTAATCGGCGATGTCGCAAGGTCGCTCACCTGGGCACGAGGGCGCTCACCTGGGCGCGGATGCGGCGCATTCACGTTGAAGCCACGCAGTCCCATATCGCGGTACCAGCAGTAGCAGTAGGTGTGCCTGGCTTCGCCACAGTGGTAGCATATAATGGTTACGGGTGCGCCAACCGTCAGTTTTCCTCGGCGTGAGGTGAGCGGGATGGCGGCGGTGGTGGTGGCGGCGGCTGGCGACGAAATTGCGGAGGCGTTGGGTCCTGGTGTGGCCGAGGAGTGGCGGCAGCTCAGCGTGCAGCAGCGGCGTAGGTCATCGCCTCCGGTTGGGGTGTCGGTGGTTCGGGAACGCTCAGCGAGTGCTGTACTTCCTCGCGAACGATGTCTTCGAGGGAGGCGACTTGGTGGCTGAGACGACGAGAACATACGGCGCAGTTCCTCGCGAACAATAGCGCTAATGGTTTCGCGTAGGTCGTTGGGGCCGAGTCCTTGGACTTATGCGATGCCTGGGGACATGCACCGATCGTACTGGCGGGTGCGCATTTCAAGGGTCTTCTCAATGGTAGTAGCCTCCCAGCCAGCCATAACACATCCTCTGGACATTTATTAGATATCCACAATAAGATATATAATGTCTATAGGATATCTACGAAAGTTGTTCTAATGTTAAATAAATATCTAGAGGATGTCCATTTCGAACAGAGTGGACATCCACGTGATGTCCACAGTTGCTGCACATATAGATTGACTGGATGTTCGTGGACATCCACTGGATGTCCTCATGGGTTCAACTTATTATATTCATACGATGTCAAATGACATTTATGTTTACTTTCTGGGACCCATGCAGCCAGCAGCAGCATGTACTAGTATATAGTAAGTTCAACACTCAATATCACTGCCTTTATGAAAGAGTCAAATTTATTCAAAGAGTGGCGGGGCAGAAGCACGTGTCTCTCAATCTCCATCTGTGTTTCTTTTTTCGATGTCTGCAGCAGGCGTTGCAAAGACACTTCTTGGGTGCACTGTTATCAGATTTCATGCACTTCACCACCTGTAAGATATATTTACATGTAGTCAGTCCAAAAGCACGCAACTTAATAAACTCGATTGTACCAGAATCAAGTTTCATACAATGGGACATCGCATAGCACGTCAGGGCTGACATGAAAAATATCACAGTTACCTTACACACTACCACACCTTGACCAGATTCTATGATGTCGAGTCAACAGCGTTCTTTTTCCTGGTATTTTGTCTCACATAACACGTTGACAACTGCCAACAGCCTTTCAAGCAACATTTCATGCAAATAACAGTCAAGCCGTCAAACATACACATGCTGACAAGCGGGCTTCTCGAAATAAACACAGACACACAGGCTGAAAATTGGTGTTGAAACAGAAATGAGCAAAAAAAAAAAAATGTGGTTACCTCCAAGTAGTAGAGTCGTCTGAGGATCACCACGATGCGTAGTACAGAAAGAAGCGGCCGCTAACGTGCAGCTAGCAGTTGTAAGTAGTAACGGCTCACGTGTAAACCTGTACCAGAATACAGGTAAAAACAAGACTTGTGCACCAATTCTTTTAAATACTGCTGATTCACTGCACAAACATGCACACCACTTTGACACAACTCCGTTCGACACAGCCGCCATGCTCATTTCATCCTCATTCAATGTGTGGAACATTGAAAGCTGTACAACGTTTTTGTTGTGAACACTTAAATCATGCAGTTCAGTGCATCAGTACTGGTGGCAGTACTTCCTAGAGTGTGATGTGCGCATCCTATAATCAAGTCTCCAAGAATTTTGCAACATATTATTGCTTCAATGTCGGGCAGTTTGTAAAGGACTGTGTATTTAAGGCTGCAACGCCCCCGCTGCTGCTACTGCAGTCATGTCTGATCATGTTATATTCAGGAGGGCATATTTCACAGCCACATTTCTGTTACAAATACAATATCTGGGTGATACTCGAATGAAACGTGCTTCACTGCTCCACGTCAACAGCCTTATTAACAGGTCTATGGGCATTGACATTCAGTAGATGAAGCTTGCCCGGATGCACATGTCAGTCAGTTAAGGAAGCAGTGGTTCTTGCACCTGTATTACACCCGATAGCGTCGGTTTGTGGCTTCATCCCATGCGTACATCACTCTGTTTATCCTCATTTTATCATACAGAAGTGCAATCTTCTCCTTTCTTTTTTTGTTTTCTAATGCGCTGTTCCACAGGCATTGTCTTTTCCTTCTTACACCATGTGAAAAGTCCTCATTGATAAAAATATTAATGGCCCTGAGCTTATTGCGATTGGGAACATGTCGTGTGAAATTGCATTGCGAGATTTTGGCAGAAACATGTCACGTGACATCGTATTACGTGATTTTGGCAAATGCATGTCATGTGAAATTGCGTTATGTGATTTGGCAGGAACATGGCACGTGACATTGCACTACGTGATTTTGGTTGATCACGTGACATGTTCCCGCCAAAGTCGCGTCAAGTAAGTTCAGCATTCTTTTTGGTCGGTGTATCCTTCCACGTCAACTCAGCAATATCACGTAATGCAATGTCATGTGATACGTTCCCACGAAAATATCACATGACCATCAAGTGACCTGTTTCAGTAAACTATCGGCCAGCTTCACTGTGAGCTGGCCCTGCACGCTACCTAGTGAAAGCTGCGTGATTTTTTTTTCTTAATGACTGTCAAGCCTGTGCTAGATAATTTAAAAGCTGGATAGTTTTCAGATATGCTACATTTTCCAGCTTATTTTCCAGGCTGTCCATGCTTACATTGCTTCCACTGTTGCTTTGGATGCAGAAGTGCAGGTTGATGGTCAAGTCCACCGACCAGAGCAGGAGTATATGTTTCCTGTAGGGGAGCCTTTGCGACTCAGCGTGCTTCTCCGCAATGTGTCACGTGAGTACTCATTGTCGTGTTAGGGTAGATAAATGTCTGCTGCATGTACGGCCCTAAAGTGTGGGATGTCTTCTATTTTCTGATACTTGCTGGTCATTCATAGAGTATACCTTGTCGTAACAGGGAAGCTGTTGCAACAAGACATACTTTATGTAGGACCAGGAAAGAGTAAGATCAGGGTTCGTGCACGCACGAAACTCCCTGCGAGGAATGCCATCGCACAGCCGTAGCCTCCTTGGTAATTCTGTGCCTGTCAAGAGGCCGCGAAAATAAAGGGGAGGTGCCATCGCCAAAGTTGCTGCTGCTTAGGGCACCACCGACGTAGAGTGCCGCCACGATTCCCATGTGCTCGTTGGCTACAACGCTGGCTGTTTTTAATTTGTGGTGCTGCAGTAGAACAATCATTCTCTGTGTACCAGGACCTCTGCCTTCCCAGGTGAAAATTTCTAACTGGTATGCAACTGGTTCCACTTCAATTGGTTTAAGGAACACATTTCCTGCAGGCAACTGGTCCCAGTTGCCTATTGGATTCCTTAAACCAGTTGAACAGGGGCCAGTTGCCTACTGGGAGCAGTTGTCTATTGGGACCAGTCGCCAAATTTGTCTCACTCCATGCCAAGATGCCCAAGTACTGCAGCAATCTCCAGTAAACCTGAACTTGCGAGTGGCCATCTTAGCACTTGATAAAATGCAGGGGACACCACAATGCTGAAATGTGAAAAAGAAAATTTATTACACGAACTGTCTTTATGGAACTTATTTCTACACAAGGCGCTGAGAGGTGACAGTTTATTAAAACATTTCCAGCTTGTATTTTTCGCTACAAAAGAATCACGAATGCTTTCTGGGATGCCCACGTATGCTTACATATTTTGTAGCTGTTGTATGCACATTGCCATCTGAAAGCAACATATAAGCACAGTTAGTGAAAAAGCAAACGCTATATACTTTATACACACAGTCGTGCCGAAACTAAGCTTTACTTCCATAGCACAGGTACTGCCTGATGGTTATTTGAGAACAGTGCATGACATAAAAATTATAATCGGACAAAAGAAATATATTGCCATTGAGCATAATGTGCGGAACAAAGAGTAAGACATGTCTGAAGTCCTCCGACACTCGGGATATTATATTAGTACGAATACATCGCAAATCAGTCAAGACTCACAAGATGCATTTTTTTTTATCTAAGCATTTAGATGTGAAAACTTATCTCATGTGCCCTTAATCTGATCGTAACCTTGCACTAACCGGCCTACACAGTACACACTCCTTGAACGGGCATATCCTGCACGGGCACATCCTGCATATATACACAATTTTGTGGTCACGGAAATCATTCACAGCATGATTTTAATTTCAGATCCCATCTATTGCTCACGCTTCCAATTATGATAAAAGTCCATATAGCAAACACTATAAGCAGAGTTCGTGCCCTGAACTAATCTAATGGAGAGGAAGAAAAAAATGCAGCAGAGGGTCCTGTTCAGTCGAACCTTTTTCTCTTCTCAAAAACATACATGCCTGCAAAAGTAATACCTGGCCCTTTAATGCAGACGTTTGTTTCTCTAACAGGTAGGCAGATTTGCAGCAATAAGCATGAGTATATTCGCTTCATAAATATTTATGCTATCCTGCATAAGTTTTTCAAAGCATCAGGCCCCAGAAATAAGCAGCACCGAGTGGAAAGCACTGCTTTAAACTCAGCATTCCATCGTAGCAACCCATTAAAGCTATGCTGCAGTGTTTCTACCTCCAGGTTCTCTAATTTGCAGGGAATAACTTAATTTATAACCTAAGTGAATCACCTCCGAATGGCCGCATCATGGCTATGGCCAGTGCCTCCTCTTCCACACACATCACACCGCACACGATGAATCCAAAAAGCCATGTCATCATGGTAGAAAACATCTGTCGCCGTTGGAGTGAAGTTGTCCAAAACTTATTTTGAGCGCAACCACACGATACATCCACATACACACACACCCACACACCCAGGCATCAACCACGTACAGCGCTCAACCACGGAGTGCTGTACGTGGTTGATGCCTGGGTGTGTGGGCGTGTGTGTGTGTGTGCGGATGTGTCGTGTGGTTGCGCTCAAAATAAGTTTTGGATATGTTCTACCAACTAGCCCAACAACAAGTTCTTTTGGAGTGAAGTTGGAACGTTCTTCAGATATGAAACTCACGAACACGTAGTAGGTCAGCACGAAGTCAGCAACGTTCCAATTTTCTCTTCAAAAGACGTAATCACCGGCCGTGGAGGCCAGCAGCACAGCACAGCCATGTGCATTCACTGGTGTCACCATGTGATCTACGAAACTAGCGCGGGTATTTCCGGCGTCTAGAAGCGTTGCTCTATAGAAAGTTTCCTGCTGCCAGTAAATATTGCAGCTTTGTGTAAAGTATGATTTCAGTTTATTGTGTGCATGTATTTTGCTTTTAGTTCACTGTTTCAATATTATACGTATACGTATTGGTGACGGTTAAGCTGTTATGCAGCCGAATCCACCGAGTCGCCAGTGCAGCGGGCCCACAGAACACTTATATGCGGGCCGGTGTTGTGCCTGTGTCTGTTTCATTCGATCTACCAGTTTGTCGTTCGGAATGGCGGGTTGGACAGGGGTGTCAGCGCAGCAAAATTGGTCTAACATTGTGCCAACACCCTGATGTCGGTCAGGCACGCTTTGCCGGCAGCGTTTGTCATCACTTCGTCGCCGAGATGGACGTAAAAAGATTGACGGCGTGCATACTCGAGTGCTAAAAAAATTGAGCATAGAGCATGTGAAACACACACACGCAAGAAGAGGCAATCGAAGCAGACAAGGACAGGCATTTTTCACAGTAAACAGTTGTAGTAGCCTTGTACACTTCGTCTCTTGCGTATGTGTGTTCCATTCGCACAAGCTCAACTCTTCAAGATGCAAGAGCAACTTGCCAACAGTCTGTCAAAGCTTTTAAAAAGCCAGCATACGCACGTTTGCAACGTCTAGCGCATTTACACTACGGCATACTACACGTTCAGGTACGTAAAACAGTCGCTTACCGAGCGCATACGTGAAATGTGGCCTCTTCGAACCGTCGCACATACAATTAAACGTTCACATATCGCGAACCCAAGATGAAGTGGTTCTCTTTTTCCTTTCTTTCGACTTACTAATTTCGTTACAGTACTAATATACACCTCTTAGCGGAGAGCACATAAAATTGTCGGATAATTCCTCCCCCCCCCCCCCCTTCTCTCTCTTTTTTTTTAAATGTGGCACTTGACTGCCATAATTTATACACATATGTGACTTAATAGCGTTATGTTTTTTCTTCAGTTTGTAAACAGTTGTGCGACCATGCAGTAAATATTGTACGCTGCATTCCACACGATACCAGTTCCCACCCAAGTCAAAGTCAAAGTTCCAGTTAGACCCTTTACTGGGACTACTCACTTCTAGTAGAGCTGGTTCAGGTCCCAGTTCGATCCCAGAAGGGTCCAGTTAGTTCCAGTACAAATGGTCTTGGTTCCAGTAGGTTTCCAGTTGGCCTCTAACTGGAACCAGTTGCCTCCATAACTGGGACCAGTTCGTTTCCAAATGGAACCAGTTGATCCCAGCTGATGCTAGTTGAAACCAGTTAGATTTCCTGTTGTACATTTTCACTAGGGATAGGGTATAGCGTGCCTTTATGCAGATTGTAGCAACTGCAGTGGCAGGAACAAGAGTTACCTGATCCACTGGATGGGGAAGTTGTAGCCTACATGATGAATTAGCAGCTACATGATGACAAACGATCTGTGTGACTGCATGTAGGCCGATTTTGCTGGGCAAACGTATGTTAACCGCAGAATTACTACGAAAAGTAAGCATGATTGCTTAGTTTTATGACAAGCCTGTTAAACAGCAATAATATGACAATACATGGCAACAAGCAGAGCGCAAATCGAGTCTGATGAAGCATGCTTAGTGTTCTTAAGATCACCGGTTAAATTAGTGGCTAATTTTAATGTGATAACACCATTTAAAAAGCCATAATAATGAACATCTGCTTGTCACGCAAGAAGGGGTGGTGTTGTGTATGGAACACCAAGTCACATAAACACGTAACCTACATATTGTCGCACATACAGCATAGACCGCTTATAACACAAGTCGCCAGAATCGCGAATACCCGCACTATAAGCGGTACCGCCCTATAACCAAAACATTTCTCAGTCTACACGCGTGTAAAAACCGTCGAACAGGTTAGACATTCGAAGTGCGCGACCGGGCTGCTTTCACCCGCTTAAAAGAAAAGAAAAAGAAAGGATATTTCAAAGATTTAAGTGCGGGGCCGCGCTTTGCAAAGACGAAAAAGAAAAGAAAATGCGCTATAGCGACGTCGCCGTTTATGCGGACTTCCCGCGGAACCGGACTGCGCAGAAACGGGAACCGATTACTGCACGCGCTATCCTTCGTTTTCTCTGACGCGTGTGCGATGGCAAAAACGTAGCGACCGCGAACCGCCATTCGAGTGGTGCACCTGCCATGCATGCCTTCGCTTCCGTTGTCGAAATGATTCGCCCGCGTTTTAAACGCAGCCGCCATGAATCACAGTCACCCGCGGCACCCTATCTGCAGCCAGCACCGGAAAGGTAGCGCGCGTAGTTTGCGTAGTTTGCGGGGTCGCGGGCGGCGCGCCGCACGGGAAGCTTGCCCTTGACAACACAGGGATCGGGTGCACAAGGAATCGCGCTCGCGGGGTTATTCAAGGGCAGTGCGCGTGAAATGATTAAAAAAAAAAAAAAAACTAGTGACAAACACTGGTAACGCGGACATCATGCGATCGCGGGCGCGCCTTCCGTGCGGAACGCGCTTTTAACCGCATGCACGCGATTTTCGAGCGACAGCGACGAGCAACAGGATTTGCTGTCGCTGTCGCTCGTCGCGTCGCGCGTTTCTGGAAAACTAGAAAAGATCGCTTGTCGCCCGGAAGTGAGCGTGACGATTTCCGGCAACATGGCGGCACGCCTGATCCTCGCTTCGGTTGCAATTTGCTCTTGATGCTTGTTATCCGCGCGTTATTTAAGGACTGCAAGGTATAGACTACCTTCTTTAGAGCCACATCTCACGCGGAGAGTGAGGCAGCGGCCGTATTTTGTCGTTAATCTTGTTATCGACGGCTTGTTTTGATGCTTCTGTGGTAGCTTGCTGCAATGTCAACAACGTCGTTGTGCGAGGTAGGCCTACTCTGTACGAGGCAGCCATGTCGAACCTCGAGAAGCACGACTTCAACGAGCGTCTCATCGACGAATTTAAAAAAGAAGAGCCCACACTACAAGTCCCAGCTACTCAAAGAAGTAGCGTGGCGTCGTATCGCAACAGCGATGGGATGCGCAGTCAAACATCTACGACGCAGTTTCCAAAGTGCGTCGTAGCGTAGCGGCGTAGCATCCGGGGGCCCCCTCGAGGTCACTGCAGGTACTACTGTCAAGGTTAAACAAAAGATTGCGAAAAAAAGGGAGTCGCCGAACACTTTTATGTCTTTTTTCTCACAAAAAAAAAGCAATAATAAATTTATCATCTGGTCATTTATCTAGTTTTAAATTCTTTTTTGCAATTTACGTGCGTGCACGCGATAGTTTTCAATCTAGCAACAATGGCACTTTGTCGCCAACATGTGGTTGCAGCCGCCGCGACGCGACAGCGCGACGGAGCTCATTTGTCGCTGTCGCTTGTCGCTGTCGCTCGAAAATCGCGTGCATGCGGTTGGGCCAGAGAACACCTACAACCGGTTTGTTGGGCCTTGTTGTCCCTGCACTCCGTTCCGCACGCGTGCGGAGGGCGTGCGGAAGGGTGAAAACTGCTGTCAAAGGGAACGGATCGCGAAATATCGAACATGGTGGGGCTTGCGTGGACCCCGACTTCAATAATTTGCGATTCGTTCCGTTTGACACCCGTTTTCACCCAAACGGCCGTAGCAGCATTCTCGGTCGCTTTGGCAATTCTATCAATCCTATCCTCGCAGGGCACGCCCGCGACCCGCTGCTGCCGCGGCGTTTTTTCTTTTTCTTCCCTCCGCTCCTTGTTCATTCGTTCCGCGCTTTTTCCTCCTCCATGGCGATTAGTTGCGCTTTTCTCGGGCGGCGCATTTCCATTGTGAAGCCTGCTTCCTACCTCAGTTGTCCGCTGATTTCCCGGCAGCCGCATTATAACCGGTCTTTCATCTCACCGAGCTGCACAATAAGCGGTATGCCTATATATTAAGTTCTATGGGAGGGTAAACGGGGGTCAGAAAAAACCGCATTATAGCCAGTCCTGCACTATAAGCGGTTACATTATAAATGGTCTCTGCTGTATTCTTCTAAGCTGCCTAAAACGGGCTAGTTTACACGCTCAACAGTTTGGTCTAGGCACACATAATAATACAATGCTTATTAAGGTGACGGTCTCACTGCCGCCGTATTAGTTGTAGTTAAAATTTTCCCATTAGACTACGCCACTCGGTCAAGGTAGCGGAGAATGGAGAAAAAGAAACTCCGGGCAGGCTCTGAGTGAGGAGGAAACATTCATACTAGCCGGGGACAGTGCGCGAAGAATAGGACACAAAAAGAGAGGGTTGGGAGGGACACACTTCAGTGTTGTGGCCTTTACTCTGGCATCCTGTATTCTCTCCTTCGAGCTCCCCCAGTGAGCAAGTAATTGCTTTGTTAATCCCACTCTTAGAGGGGTGTAGCGTCTGTTGCAGATGGCCCTGCACATGGTTTTAGGGGCGAAGGTTTGGGGCTGTCGGTCCATTGTAGTAGCGCATTACCTACTAGGAACGCGCTACTAGGAGGGCGCGTGCCTCCCGGCGCGCGAGCTCTCTCACTCTTCGATCTGCTGTCTTGTGTGAAAGAGAGAGACAGAGAGAGTGAAAGGCGCGCGTTGACTATGGAACCGCTCTTTCTTCGATGAACGCGCTACCAGCTCGCAAAGAAGGAGAACGCGCCTTCACCCGCAAGAGACAAGCTTGACGCAGGCAGCGTCTTCTAGCGAGTTTCTTGATTGAAAAATACCGTCTGCTCGTGTTGGAGAACCGTTCACCGGCCACCCATATATATGGGTGGCTGGTGAACGGCACTGGATCTTGACTTGCAATGAAGTGCCGGTGGGAGATTTCACTTGTGCGTAGTTGAACCATAAGGACTCGTAGCGTGCGCGTTAAATAAATTAATCTGGAATTCGGCACAATCTACGATGAACATCCGGAGCTTCGCCCACTCATCATCATTCACTCTGTGGATATGCTGTGAATTTTTTCTTCGGAGTGTCTGTGCCTGCATGTGCTTAGTCTTTTTTCTTTATTTTTTCTATCTTCGGTTTTTGAAATGTTTTTTCATTCAGGTCTGAGGGCGACCGCCGCAACGGTCCCTACTCACGGCATGAGCTATGCTCCCTTCCATGCCTGCATGGGCGGTCTCTTCTTTTATTTCACCTGCAGCCACCTCTCTCTGCAGTGTCTTGAGTAAGCCTGTAAGGCATGACACTTGACTGCGAGAACAACAATTATTTTTCTGTTTTGGAAAGGGTACCGTAAGCACGCAAAATACAAAGCTTCCGGGCATGTTCAACTATAGCCCCAATCTTCTACATGTGCACGTGACAACCAGCACTATTTTTCTCTCATGTGACTTGCCATGTGGTTGCCTAAGTGAACGTTGGTCAACAGAAATGTAGTAAAAGGAGGAGCCCTGTTGACATGAGGCTTCCATGTATGAAAATCAGGGTGCTCCAAAAGCAGCAAACAGGCCATGTTATCAACTCAGCGGGTGATTTCTATGCTGCATGGCCACAACTGCATTCTTGTTCACTGCGACTGTAGGGTTGATGGAATAACTGCAACAGGCTTTCTTGTCGTCTATGCATGCTGTGGACTTGAGTTCGCGAATGTGATTTTGCCTGCTGTCTCCGAGCTGTCTATATTCCAGCACCTGAAGAACGTAGTAAGGTATCACGCTTGTAAAGTTCTTCTGTAAACGGTACCCAGTTTCCTATATTTCATTTACTGTATTCACTAAAGTGTACGTGTGTGCGTGTGTGTGTTAGTCATCTGTAATGTCTCTAATAGTTGCACTTTGTTTCATTCCTGGATTATGACGTAACATAAAGATTACTGTTATAAAATGCAGTAGACAGACATAACGAAGCGCTCTACAAAGCGCGAAAATGTATGTACAACAAAGCTATGCATACACTTTGCGGTTATGATGAACTGTTTGGAGGGCTTCACTCTGTCATGTATGGGATTTTGCCACAGCTGGCTCCTGTTCCAGCCTGGAGAATCTTCAAGCACGGTCGAAACAACAGCCTTTTTGTACTGATACCAAGTGGAACCACATCTCTCATTTTCCTCTGCTTCACATCGTACGATGGAAGGACGCCACACCTCATCTGTGATTATCACCAAAACTGATAACGACAAAGCAATCACACCGAACTAATGAACGCTTTTTGCCGCATTCTCTGCTTCACTGAGCATGCTAACCTGACCCCGGCTGGGAGTATTGAAGCGTGTACGCCCTTATTATTACTATTATCATTATGGTGGTGATGGTCGAGGAGTGCTTCGTGTTTCCTGCACCTAAGCCTTTATTTTACTGCATCGGGTATCGGGCCCAATCCCTTTTCTGTGTGAGGAGTATACAAACGGCGAGCAATGCCGACCAACTAACACACTAACATCATCATCATCATCAGCCTGTTTAGGTCCACTGCAGGACGAAGGCCTCTCCCAACGATTTCCAATCCATCCTATCCTTAGCGAGTTGGTTCCACTTTATGCCTGCAAACTTTTTAATTTCATCGCTCCATCTAATCTTTTGCCTGCCTCTGTTACGTTTTCCCTCTCTTGGTATCCATTCCGTTGCTCTTACTGTCCATCTGTTATCTGTTCTCCTCATGACATGTCCTGCCCAGGTCCACTTCTTTCTTTTAATTGATATAATAATATCGGCTATTCCTGTCTGTTCTCTGATCCATTCCGCTCGTTTTTTATCTCTTAGCGTTACCCCCAACATTTTTCTTTCCATTGCACGTTGCGTGCTCCTTAGTTTTATCTCTAGTTTTTTTCGTTATCCTCCACGTTTCTGCGCCGTACGTTAGTACTGGGAGAATGCAGTGATTGAATACTTTTCGTTTTAGTGAGAGCGGTAAGTTTCCAGTCATGATTTCATAATGCCTTCCGAATGCGCTCCAGCCCAACCTTATTCTACGTATTCTACGGAGAATTTCTTTTTCATGGTTAGGAGTTCCTGTTATTAACTGTCCCAGGTATACGCATTCGTTTACACATTGTAAGGGTTCATTGTTGATTTTAAATTTCTGTTCCTTAGCTAGGCTATTGAGCATAACTTTGGTCTTTGCCTATTCATTCTTAATCCAGTTTTAATACTTTCCCTGTTTAGGTCATCAATCATGTTTTGTAGTTCGTCTCCATCATTGCTAAATAGCACAATGTCGTCTGCGAATCTTAAATTGCTGAGATATTCTCCGTCTATTCGAATACCCTTGTCTTCCCAGTCTAGACGTTTAAAGATTTCCTCTAAACATGCAGTGAATAGCATCGGGGATATTGTATCGCCCTGTCTCACGCCTCTCCCGATCGGGATTTCTCTGCTTTTCTCATGTAGGAGTAGTGTGGCTGTGCAATCTTTGTATATGTTGTTGATGGTTTTCACGTATATGTCAGGTACCCCTTGTCTACGTAGAGCTTCTAGAACTGCTTGTATTTCTATCGAGTCAAATGCTTTCTCGTAGTCGATAAACGCCATATAAAGAGGTTTGTTATATTCCGCGTACTTCTCAATTACTAGGTTGATAGCGTGGCTGTGGTCCATTGTCGAGTAACCTTTCCTAAAACCAGCTTGTTCTCTCGGTTGATTAAAGTCGAGTGTTTCTCTTATCCTCGTAGAAATTACTTTTGTAAATAGCTTGTATATTACTGGAAGTAGGCTAATTGGTCTATAATTCTTTAACTCCTTTATGTCACCTTTCTTGTGGATAAGGATTATATTCGCATTTTTCCAACTGCGTGGTATATTACACGTCTTGACACATTTCGTGAAGAGCGATGCAAGTTTTTCAGGTATAATATCTCCTCCGTCTTTAATCAAGTCGGCTGTTATACCATCTTCACCAGCTGCTTTACCGCGGGACATGCCTTTGACAGCTTTTTTGACTTCGTCAGCGGTTATACATGGAATTTCATTGTCCTCCTCAGATTCTATTTCTATTAAGGTTGTATGGTCTGTCTGAGAACTGTACAGTGCAGAGTAGAAATCTTCTGCTACTTTTACTATTTCGTTGAAACTGTTGATAACGTTACCTTGTTTATCCTTTAGCGCATGCATTTTGTTTTGCCCTAAGTGCAGTTTCTTTTTGACCGTTTTAATGCTGGTGCCTTTCTCTACAGCTTTCTCTATTTCTCTCGTGTTAAAGTTTCTTACATCTCTTTGCCTGGCTTTATTGATCAATTTTGATAGTTCTGTGAATTCAATCTTATCTTTTGGCGAAGTTACTTTCATTTGTTGGCGTTTTTTTATTAAGTCCTTGGTAGATTGGGACAACTTACTTGTTGTTTGCTTAGTTGTTGTACCCCCGACTTCTATCGCTGTTTCAAGGATTGTTTTCGTTATGGTTTTGTTCATTTCCTCTACATCGTCACCGTTTTCGTCTAAGGCCTCGAACTTGTTGCTTAGGGCTACTTTAAATTCTTTGTTCTTGGATCTGATTACCTCTAAATTACATTTTTTTCTAGTAAATAATTTAGTTCTTGTTTTCTTTAGGTTAAGTACAATCTTTGCTCTTACTAATCTGTGATCGCTGCATTTTACCTTCCCCACTACTTCTGTGTCTTGAATTATACCTGGTTGTTCGCACGTTATAAAGTCGATTTCATTCTTTGTTTCCCCGTTAGGGCTTTTCCACGTCCACTTCCTATTCTTGTGTTTCTTGAAAAACGTGTTCATTATTCGGAGTCAGTTTCTTTCGGCAAATTGTACTAGCATTTCCCCACGGTTATTCCTATGGCCGACGCCGTAGTTGCCAATCGCCTGCTCTCCACTTTGTTTTGTCCCTATTTTTGCGTTGAAATCCCCCATGACTACTGTGTATTGTGTCTGTACTTTCTTTATTGCTAATTCGATATCCTCGTAGAACTGCTCTACTTGTTCGTCATCGTAGCTCGTTGTTGGCGCATATCCCTGGATTATCTTAAGTTTATACCGCTTATTTAGTTTTATTACGACGCATGCAACCCTTTCGTTAATGCTGTAGAATTCATCTACGTTGCCCGCTATATCTTTGTGAATTAGGAACCCCACGCCATATTCCCTCTTTTCGGGTAATCCTCTATAGCAGAGGACATGCCCATTGTTTAAGACTATATAAGCTTCACCTGTTCTCCTAACTTCGCTAAGGCCAATGACGTCCTAACTAACTCCTTCTAGTTCCTCGAGTACTTCCGCTAATCTAGCTTCGCTGGAGAGGGATCTTGCATTGAACGTTCCAATGTTTAGTTTCCAGTGGCGGCCTGTCCGGGTCCAGTGATTGTTACCGCCCTCTGCTGCTTCACAGAGCTGACCGCCGCCGTGGACAGATGTTCTGCAGCTGCTGGACACTGAGGGCGTAGGTTTAATTGTAGACATAGTGTGGGAGGTGGTGGCCAAGTACTTCACCAGGGAGGCCAATTCCTGTTCTGGTGTAGGAGTGAGTCGTAAACGGCAGTTGAATGACTGAAAGCCTTTCACATACCCCAACCGTCGCCAGGCCCCCCTACCGACGTAATATTGGGCGTCGAACCTGCGACCCTTGACGGTCCCGGTTGCAGCGGCTTCGCCTCGTTAAACGTACATTCTTTCAAAGCCTTTCATGCGCGATATCTTCTACCTGCGTTACTATTTTGTACGGTACTTGGTCTCAAAATGTCCGCGATCTTCTATTTTTGCTGATCGCGACATCCAGGACGTCACGGTTTTTAAAACTGCTCTGCAAGCAAGGTCGGCGCGCGTGGAAATCGTGTGTTAGCGAGGCGTTTCCCTTCTCCGTTCGCGCAGGTATGCGGCCGCGTGCCTAGTTTCGCGCACTGCCCGACAGTTGTACGAGTTAGGGTAAAAGAAATTCATGAAATTTTCCACGTGGTCCCGTACACAAGACGCATTTTTCCTTGCGATGTACGCGCATATGACAAAAAAAAATTGTTGGTTGTAAGAAATCGCGGTTGTGATGTGTAATGAGTAATGCAATCCATAATTTCCTATGCCGGAGTGGATGTGTGAGTTCGAAATGGAAATAGATAGGTATCAGGCACACAGATACATACACACATATCTATATAACAGTATAAACACGCAATCATACACCCCAGCAGACACACGCCACGCTACACGCTAACAGCCACGCTACAAAAGTGGACAAGGTATTACATCTGATATGGATAGGTTCCGGGCGCGTCATTAGTTATTTTATTGCAGGGTGCTGGATGGAGGGGATAATGCAGGGTTGCAATTTATGAGGAGCGTCTATTGCGCGAAGTGGTTACAACTGCTGCGGTGTACCGCAGACTAAGAAGGTGAAATGCGCCCGTTCTTCCCGGCATTCTTTCTGCTCCATGCCCACTTTTATGCAAGCTGTGACACAAACATCGTGAAAATTGCAGGGGCGGCCACCGCGGCGGTATGCAGTGGTGCTGCTCAGCTGCTAAGCAGAAGGGCGTGGGCTCGATTCAAGCAGCGGTGGTCGCGTTTATGAAGGAGGCAAATATGCCAGAGGCCCATGTACCGTGCGATGTCAGCGCACGGCAAAGAACCCCAGTGTCATGATAGGTTCCAGAAGGATGTATTTAAGCTGGGAACGCTGGCGTTCCCGTGGAAAAGACGAGGCTGTTTGTGTGTTCCAGTTGAAAATTTATACAGACAGAAGAAGACGCGCACTGCACACACACACACATACACTTAATAGAGCGGATAAACAGCAAAAGAAGAGGAAACAAAACTTAGCGTCCCTAATGAGAGAACAAGTCTCAGC
The DNA here is from genome assembly GCA_013339685.2 of Hyalomma asiaticum. Taxonomy (NCBI): domain Eukaryota; kingdom Metazoa; phylum Arthropoda; class Arachnida; order Ixodida; family Ixodidae; genus Hyalomma; species Hyalomma asiaticum. Next base: position 91,873,429 of record CM023487.1, read on the forward strand.
CAGCACAGGCTCACCCTCAGGCGGGACAGTTACTGGAGGGAGGCGAGGTAGCGTTGCCTGGCGTCGAGCGTGGAATGGAGCGCCGAGGAGACGTAAGAGCGAAGGCTTGGTGGAATATTCCTGGATCCCAAACGGCCTTGCAGCAGGTGATGTGGTGGGCAGGACCCACAGGCGGCCACGTGAAGCCCGGAGCTCCAACTCGTGGACCGCTGGCAGAGAGGCTCGACACTCGGGCCCGGGCACCCGACTGTGTCGAACGCTCAGGTCCGCCTCCCCTGTTCGCTCCTCTTCTCACCTCTGCCTCGTGCTCTTGCGCTCGTGCAACCTTGCGCGTGCTGCCACTTCGTCGTCGTCATCGTCGGCGTCTTTTTGCCAGTTCCTCTAGGGCACCGAGCACTGGCCCATATTTTAGCGCGCACATGACACCCAGGTAGTCAAAATTTCAGGAGTCCTTCATTACGGCATGCATCATAATCATATCGCGGTTTTCGCGCGTAACACCCCAGCAATTATAGATAGATCAGGGGCAAGTCACTTCTGAAACAAACGACGACAGACAATGCCAGTATTAGCGCCTCTCTGAGGTGGTATACAAGATACCGTTGAGCACGTTGCACTAAAGAGAAGACGTTGTGAGGCGCGTTGCAGTAACGTATCTGCGGCTTGCAGTGCGTGTGTTTATCGTTTCATTTTCTAAGATGGTACAACTTTTCCCTACCAAAGTTTATAGCTGTAGCCCAAATGTGACACAGGAGAACAAATTGCATTCAACAATAATTCAAGTATTTCGATAAATCAACAGGCCTTCAGAAAAACATTGTAAGAACTGTCCTACTTCGTGAAATAAAACGTTCATTTGCGAGACAGTGTTCTGAGCCTGCAAGTCAGGGAAAAAGTCGCAATCTCAAAGTATCACAACAGAAAAGGAAGTGAGGCTGGCGCTCTTTCGCATTCGACAAGTGAGCAAGGCTTGCTCACTCTCCTTGAAATGTATATGCTTGAATTGGTTGACATAGCTGCACCTTTTAAGAAGCAAGACTGCACTGAAAGGAGATCTAATAGAGCGGCTGCAAATGTGTACATATTAGCGCACGTCTTCCTTGTCTTGTTGGTCAGCGTGGAGGGGATATTCTCGCCGATGAAGTTCATTTTATTGAAACGGATTTTCTCACATTTTGGAGCGCATACACTCGACGATGTCCTGTTCCTGTATTCCCTTGACTCGAAGCATTTAGCTTGCTCTCAGTAGTTCACTTACAAGGAAGAATTTTTTCGTCGGTAATACTTTTTATGCACATAAAAAGCATTACGAAGCATTGTCTTTTTTCCCCGCAGCATGACCAGAACAGAACTTTTGTCAGAGGAACGAATCAAATTTCCAAACAAAAAACATTTCACTGCGACATGGTGGACATCATTTTATTCATATGGCAACTACTTTGTGTCCCATACTAATCGTAGCCCATCTCTTTCGTGCCTCTTGAATGGGGCTACAGCTAAATATTTCGATACTCTTGGCAGAGGTGGGCGTATGTCATGAGTAAGAGGGGCCCACAAACACAGGCCACTAGGCCAAACGGAGAGATCGGCGAAGTGGCGCGGCAAAGCACGCGCAGTGGACACGTCGGTGTTCACAATTGGATGTCAGTGGGCGCGCGGCACGCGACCCGAGGAGAGATCGGTGTTCGGGAAGGCTGAGGGGGCATTCTCTGCGCGGCACCGGTCGACGAAGGGTGTCTGGCCAGCTACGGTCTGGTGACGAGGAGACGAGGGCGTCGGGCTCCGGGGTGCCGTCGATCTGGCTTACGATCGAGCACGGACTTCGGAGTGGCAGCGGCTGAACTTCAGCAGTTCCCGGCGTACCCGCAGCGCTCCACCTTCGCCGGCAGAACGGGACGACCGGCAGAAGAATCGCTGCAGAGGGCCGGTCTTGGCTGGAGACCGAGCACTACATATGAGGAGGCCTAGGCTGGGCTAGGCCTAAGCGGTGACCCGCTACATCGCAGGCGAAGCAAGGCGGCGGGCAAGAACGGACCTTGCGGGAGCGGCGGCCACCATCAGTAAGCATCTTCGACGACGACTACGGGACACGACACGCCAAGAGAGCATCGACTCTGGAACGCACCGCGTCGAACTCAACGTAAGAGCGTCCAACTTCAGTTGAACGGCTAGCAGTACCGCGCACGTAAACGCGAGGCCCAGTGTTGACAGACTCCCGTTGGAACTGCGCCCAACGCGGATGATCTGTAGATTGGCTATTTAGTTGGTTAACCTAACTTGTTTTAGTTTTCTCTTTGTGTGCGGTTTGATGTTTGTTCGTCCTTGCGTGTCTTGGTGTGTGTTTTATAAAGTAACATCTGTTTTTTTGTTAACGCTTCACGCCTCTCGCCTCCGTCACTCTCTCTCAATCCATCGGAGCAAGCGCTCCCGAGATCCTCACACACAAACTCGTGACAAAAATTGGCGAGCCTTTGCCAGGATTAACATCTCCAGGCCCAGTCACGAATGATCGTCGGGGGTTGCGAAGATGGATTGGGAGCGGTTGGCAGAGATAGCGAAGAGCAGGAACTTACGTGGCAAAGACGCGTTGAGGTTTTTTGAAGAATGCCAGCTCCAACGTGAACGGGAGCGCGAACTAGAGCATGAAAGAACCGTAGCTATGCTGAAGCAACAAATAGAGGAGGCTGAAAGAAAGTTCAAGTATCAGAGTAGGGAGGAGACATCATGTGTAAATTTGCCAGTAGTGCAATCCGTTGAAATTTGTGGACATGAGGCGGAAGCTAGCGAACTTCCGGAAATCCAGGCGAGTCAGGACAGTGTCTCGGTAGAGTCGGAGGAGTGCGGCGCGGTTACCGCAAGTCTAGAGGAGCTCGAGTCGGAGATTGATGATGCGGGCGTAGGCGCCCAAGAGCTGATTGATGATGCGGGAGTAGGCGCCCAAGAGCTGTTCAGCGCAGCGGAGGAGAAAGCGCACCCACCGCCGGTGCAGGAGAATCAAGAGTGTATTGCAGGCTGCTGCAAGCACGTACTTGATAGAGAGTGTATTGCAGGTTGCTGCAAACTGAGTTTTGACGGGGTCCATTCTGATGTGTGCCCCACAGTGAAGGACGTGACATCGAGTCACGATCCGTGTGAAAATTGTGCCGTGCTCGAGAGCGAGCACAGTGAAGGCGAAGTCCGCGATCGGAGCGGTAAAAGCAGAAGTGAGGTGGTTACAGTTGAGGAAAAGGCAGACGCGGACGCTGCCAACGGATTCCGTGGCGCTAAGGCGCATCGGAGAACGCGCGTTCTGAAGAAGCGAAATGTGAGGGAAGGAAGCATGTTGATTGAGCGTCGATCAAGTAGACGCCATGCAGAAGTCGGTCGGCAGAGGCAGCGGAAGAAGCGTAAACGCAAGGTACTGTATGAGAGGCGTTCCATGAGAGCCAGAACGAAGAAACGCCGCGGCCTGGCTAATCGTTTGCGACCGCGTGCAGGAGGTGGACGCGCGAGAGAGAATGTTTGGAAGGAGCGTTGACCATGAAAGAGGGCAAACGCAGGGGCGGCGCCGAACGTTTGGAAAGATGTGCGTCAAGGTCGGGACGCACGAGAGGAGTTCGGAAGAGAGGTGCAAAGCGCAGATCGAAGAAAAAACGCTGCAAAATATTCGGCGGTGTCAAGGAACGCGGTGGTCGTACCGAGTGTTTGAGGGAGCGGGCAACACCAGGGAGGCCAATTCCTGTTCTGGTGTAGGAGTGAGTCGTAAACGGCAGTTGAATGACTGAAAGCCTTTCACATACCCAACCGTCGCCAGGCCCCCCTACCGACGTAATCTCGAGGGTATTAAAAAAAAAAAGAAGAGGGGGGGGGGGGGGGATTGGGCGTCGAACCTGCGACCCTTGACGGTCCCGGTTGCAGCGGCTTCGCCTCGTTAAACGTACATTCTTTCAAAGCCTTTCATGCGCGATATCTTATACCTGCGTTACTATTTTGGTACGGTACTTGGTCTCAAATGTCGCGATCTTCTATTTTTGCTGATCGCGGACATCCAGGACGTCACGGTTTTTAAAACTGCTCTGCAAGCAAGGTCGGCGCGCGTGGAAATCGTGTGTTAGCGAGGCGTTTCCCTTCTCCGTTCGCGCAGGTATGCGGCCGCGTGCCTAGTTTCGCGCACTGCCCGACAGTTGTACGAGTTAGGGTAAAGAAATTCATGAAATTTTACACGTGGTCCCGTACACAAGACGCATTTTCCTTGCGATGTACGCGCATATGACAAAAAAAAATTGTTGGTTGTAAGAAATCGCGGTTGTGATGTGTAATGAGTAATGCAATCCATAATTTCCTATGCCGGAGTGGATGTGTGAGTTCGACATGGAAATAGATAGGTATCAGGCACACAGATACATACACACATATATATAACAGTATAAACACGCAATCATACACCCCAGCAGACACACGCCACGCTACACGCTAACAGCCACGCTACAAAAGTGGACAAGGTATTACATCTGATATGGATAGGTTCCGGGCGCGTCATTAGTTATTTTATTGCAGGGTGCTGGATGGAGGGATAATGCAGGGTTGCAATTTATGAGGAGCGTCCTATTGCGCGAAGTGGTTACAACTGCTGCGGTGTACCGCAGACTAAGAAGGTGAAATGCGCCCGTTCTTCCCGGCATTCTTTCTGCTCCATGCCCACTTTTATGCAAGCTGTGACACAAACATCGTGAAAATTGCAGGGGCGGCCACCGCGGCGGTATGCAGTGGTGCTGCTCAGCTGCTAAGCAGAAGGGCGTGGGCTCGATTCAAGCAGCGGTGGTCGCGTTTATGAAGGAGGCAAATATGCCAGAGGCCCATGTACCGTGCGATGTCAGCGCACGGCAAAGAACCCCAGTGTCATGATAGATTCCAGAAGGATGTATTTAAGCTGGGAACGCTGGCGTTCCCGTGGAAAAGACGAGGCTGTTTGTGTGTTCCAGTTGAAAATTTATACAGACAGAAGAAGACGCGCACTGCACACACACACACACATACACTTAATAGAGCGGATAAACAGCAAAAGAAGAGGAAACAAAACTTAGCGTCCCTAATGAGAGAACAAGTCTCAGCCGGCACAGGCTCACCGGCACAGGCGGGACAGTTACTGGAGGGAGGCGAGGTAGCGTTGCCTGGCGTCGAGCGTGGAATGGAGCGCCTGGATCCCAAACGGCCTTGCAGCAGGTGATGTGGTGGGCAGGACCCACAGGCGACCACGTGAAGCCCGGAGCTCCAACTCGTGGACCGCTGGCAGAGAGGCTCGACACTCGGGCCCGGGCACCCGACTGTGTCGAACGCTCAGGTCCGTCTCCCCTGTTCGCTCCTCTTCTCACCTCTGCCTCGTGCTCTTGCGCTCGCGCAACCTTGCGCGTGCTGCCACTTCGTCGTCGTCATCGTCGGCGTCTTTTTGCCAGTTCCTCTAGGGCACCGAGCACTGGCCCATATTTTAGCGCGCACATGACACCCAGGTAGTCAAAATTTCAGGAGTCCTTCATTACGGCATGCATCATAATCATATCGCGGTTTTCGCGCGTAACACCCCAGCAATTATAGATAGATCAGGGGCAAGTCACTTCTGAAACAAACGACGACAGACAGTGCCAGTATTAGCGCCTCCCTGAGGTGGTATTTAAGATACCGTTGAGCACGTTGCACTAAAGAGAAGACGTTGTGAGGCGCGTTGCAGTAACGTATCTGCGGCTTGCGTGCATGTGTTTATCGTTTCATTTTTCTAAGATGGTACAACTTTTCCTTACCGAAGTTTACAGCTGTAGCCCAAATGTGACACAGGAGAACAAATTGCATTCAACAATAATTCAAGTATTTCGATAAATCAACAGGCCTTCAGAAAAACATTGTAAGAACTGTCCTACTTCGTGAAATAAAACGTTCATTTGCGAGACAGTGTTCTGAGCCTGCAAGTCAGGGAAAAAGTCGCAATCTCAAAGTATCACAACAGAAAAGGAAGTGAGGCTGGCGCTCTTTCGCATTCGACAAGTGAGCAAGGCTTGCTCACTCTCCTTGAAATGTATATGCTTGAATTGCTTGACATAGCTGCACCTTTCAAGAAGCAAGACTGCACTGAAAGTCTGAGGAGATCTAATAGAGCGGCTGCAAATGTGTACATATTAGCGCAAGTCTTCCTTGTCTTGTTGGTCAGCGTGGAGGGGATATTCTCGCCGATGAAGTTCGTTTTATTGAAACGGATTTTCTCACATTTTGGAGCGCATACACTCGACGATGTCCTGTTCCTGTATTCCCTTGACTCGAAGCATTTAGCTTGCTCTCAGTAGTTCACTTACAAGGAAGAATTTTTTCGTCGGTAATACTTTTTATGCACATAAAAAGCATTACGAAGCATTGTCTTTTTTCCCCGCAGCATGACCAGAACAGAACTTTTGTCAGAGGAACGAATCAAATTCCCAAACAAAAAACATTTCACTGCGACATGGTGGACATCATTTTATTCATATGGCAACTACTTTGTGTCCCATACTAATCGTAGCCCATCTCTTTCGTGCCTCTTGAATGGGGCTACAGCTAAATATTTCGATACTCTTGGCAGAGGCGGGCGTACTTGGGAGGAATCGTGTGGTGCATGCCAGTGGCTCAACGCTCTGTGCCGTGGTGTCTTTGTTACAGCGATACGAAATCTAAAACCATGTTAATTGATTGCTATCTGCGCCGTTTCGCTGCCTTGAACATTGCGGGCAACTGTATCACATCGCCGCCTCTAGACAATGCTCAGCGACGCCAAGTCCTCGCGGCATGCTTTCATGCGTTCGAATGCTTACGTTTGGCTATGGTATCAAAGCGTAGCGGACGCACGTGGTAAGTCCATGTTATGCACACTACTCAATCTGCACACAATCATGGATCTGCCTCGTAACGCTGGGTCAAGCCCAAACTCTGTGGCATAGGTGCTCCTTGCATGCTGACTGCTTCGCTTTACTTCGATTCTCACATTGCAAGGAATTAAATTGTGCCCGCATGTCCACCTCTTCCCACTGTGCACTTTTCCTTTTTTTACTTGTTGGTCAAACCGGCGAGTGAGCCTCCTTTGTGAAGGGAGCGAAAGCCGCTGAACTTTCTTGACCTTCCATACGGACCCAGTCCGAAAAGGAGCGAAGAACACCAAGGCGAAGAAGTTGCGAAGCGTTCTGCGGAGAGAAGAAAATGGGAGAAAGGCGGTCAAGATCACTGCATAGGTGGCCCCCAAATTGGTGTTCCATTCCTAGTGCCGGGGGTACCCTTTCAACGGAGGGGCGGTGAAAGGGTACCCCAAACTTATCACTCATCACCATATGGAGAAAGTCATCTTCCAGATATCGTCGGTGAGTCTTCGAAAACGAGGAAGGCCAGGGCAAGTTTTGTGTGCACTTCAAGATCGCTTCCACGGTTACTGAAGGCGTTGAGCGGTGAAGGACGGAAGGGTACGGGCAGGAACATATGGCCATGAGGTAGGTGTGCTGTTAGCTAATGCACACATCTCGCAAGCGCCCTCTTCAAGATAGCTTGTCACCCGTCGCTGCACACTTGCACTTTGATGGTTCTTCTGGCATCCACGTTTATTTGCGTTGCAAATACATGGATGCCAGGAGAACTATCAAACGCCGTTAGTAGAATGTTCCACTGGAGTGGTGTATTGCATCCCCATGTCATGTGGGATGTTCTACGTCGGCGAAACTGGTCACTGCATCAATGACCGATTGGGGGAACACGCTCTAAATTTGAACAAACTACATGACATGTACGCTCATTTAGTTGCGCATGTCATTAAGTGTTTGATTGTGTGGCACGGTTGAAAGAGACGACAATTCTAGGCAAGAGCAGTGACAAAATTGCGCGACTAAGTCTGGAAGCCTACCATATCAGAAAACTTGGCAGCAAGTGCATAAGCACCCCTTCTCTCGCTCTTTTTGATGTGGAATTTAATCTTCTTGATGCTGCTATTGGGGGTCACATTGCTGAGCAATACAATTTATTGTGTTCTTGTGTTTTCCTGGCTGTTTCTTGCGTTTGCGATGTTGGCATGTTTCCCTCCTCCCCTCTCTTTTTCTATTTTTTCCCATCCATTTCCCATCCTTCACTTAGGCACTTATAAAGCACGTCATCTTTTTCCAAATAAAGCCAGTTGTTAGTCCGCGCTCGTGTGTCCGTGTCTCTCTTCTTGTGTCGGCTGGTTGCGCCGGTGCCTATAGGTCTCTAGATAGAGGAAATGGAACAATAACCTGAAGCTGAAATTTCAGCGTTACATGAAGTAAGGTCGAGATCGCTCCGTATCCAAGACAGTTGCGTGCAGACAGTTAGGTTCGATGAAGAATGCGAAGCGCATGTGCCGACGTGAAATTGACGGGTTTGTATGTGTGCGATTGCATCCACATGCATCCGACGCGTACGTCCGTTGGTAGTGCAACATGTTGCGCGAGGTGACAGCGGGTAGCTTTTTCCCTCGTGCGATGCCTGGGTCTGGGTGCTGCTTTTGTATGTGGCATTGAATGGTGAGACGAATGTCTTCGCTGCTCAAGCCATCGACAGGTAACGGTATAGGTGCCTGCACTTGCTGCGAGATCGTTGGCTGTTTGGTCGCGGGGCACACCACACCAAGGGGAAGCCGCCGCCCTTCCCCTGAATGCCACTGAAGACAGCGTGCGACTTCCTCCTATTACTACCCTTCCCGTGCGAGTGTTTTCAGTCAAGAGACATTTACCATGCACTCCGGAGTCCGTACCGAAGTTTCTTTCCGAAGAATTTGTCGCACAGATACTACAGTCACCAGTGATAACTTTCCTTATCTCCCCACCTTCTGAACATATGTTTCACAAGAAAAAGAAGTAACATAGACCTCGCGCGATGTTTTGGTCGGTGGGGCTGTGGCATTGTCCAGATGTCGAGAAGGGGAGACATTGAGTGCCTTTTCGCGCCCAGCGGGAAGCAGAGGAGGGGAGCTGGAAGTGGTTCTCCGAATACCCGAATGCCGTGATGCGCGCGCTCACAGAAACCGGTCTTGAGAAGGGGGTAAAACTGTATGAGGCTCCCTGGAGGGAGAGCGTTCCCACTTTGTAATGTTTAGTGGAGCCGCTTTTGACAAATGTGAGAACTGACGCGCAAGAGCTTGATATTTTTTTGCACAGAGAAAAATTTTGAGATGTATTTTTTATAGAAAATCTTTAGTTTCAGGTGCTCCTCAGTAAAACTACTGAGCACAAGTCATCATAAGACACCGTATGATTCTACTAAAGTGCAGTCTTTGTCGTGAATTAGCATGTGCATGACGAGAAATGCCAGTTTGTACCGACCTGGCCAGTAGAAAAATTCGCTAAATTCACTGCGTCCGTTCAGACTACCTAATAAGAAAAAAGTAAATTTTCTCATCATAGGATTTGAGAGAAGGGCTTCCTGCTTGGTTATTGAAGATTTCAGGGCTTCAACATAAACAGTTTTGTCAATTCTTCAGTAATGTGTGGCTAAGTAGAGCTCAAAATTTCCAAATTACCTCGTGATGCATTCATCAGAACGTCAACGTTGTGTGATGATAAATGGGTTATGGCCTAGGAAACTGCCAAATAATGTTTTTCTATGTTGAAAAGGGAAAAGGCTATTCAATTATAAACTTCTATTGTTTTGGTCATTTTCATTGGAGTCTCTATAAGTTCCCAATTGCTTTACACGAAATTTTTCTTCATAGAATTCTGGAATGGCATTTCAATTAAAGGCGCAGCAAATGTGATTTCCCTACGCTGAGCAGTTTCGCTGGAAACTCAGTTTCCTGCTCCCACTGTTTTCACTGTCATTACTTAACGCTTTAGTCTAAGCAAAAATATTAAGTGTGATCGGAAAGTGCAGAAACTAAGCTTTTTTATGCTGTGTAGCTCACATCTGTACAACCAGCATAGAAAGCACAGTGCGTTCGCGAAAAACAACTAAAATGCAGAGAATGTGCCGCCGGAGTGGGACCACCACTTTAATGCGCTTGGCTCTAGGACAGGAAGCAAATGGGGATATAGAGAAGATGAATGAAAATGCTACTAAGCTGATCACCGAAGCAGCAATCAAAGTAGGGGATAAAGGTGCCCATGCACACTAGTGGAAAAACACGAGCCTCCAAGGCTGCCACCCGTCAAGATTTTTGTGCTGCGAGAGCTATTGCTCCATGCGCAATTTCTCGCGGCGCGCCACATGCCGCCGTCAAGGAGACCAACCAGAGCGTCCCCGCCCGTGACGGCTCCATTGTGGAGTCATGCGAACCTGCCTGGAGGCTCGTTTCGTACCCGTGCGGTGGCTCGCTTGCTTCTCGCGGTCGTTCGCCCGAAGGAGGCGTGATTTCAAGCGGCTTCCGCCGCAATTCGCCGTGAGCAGTGTGGCAGTGTCGCCGCCGAAGCGTGTCTCCGCTGGTGGCGCACAACGCGCTTTTTTCCACTAGTGTGCACAGGCCTTAAAGCACTGAGACAAGATGGGAATAAGCTCTCCGAGTCTACTAAATTTTAATCAAACAATGCCAACAGATGAGAATAACTAACTCAAGAGACAGTAGCGCACCCAGGATTTCTGCCAGGGGGGGGTTCAATTTTTCACGAAGGACCGAGCAAGCGATTACACAGTTGTTGCGCGTGTAAAAAAAGTAAATAAAATGCCAAATAATAGTGACATCAATGATGATGATTATTTTCATTATTTTTTTCGGCGTTTTGCAGACATTAGCTCCACATTTTTCTAGGACATAGGAGCAGTTACGGAGTGTGAGGGGGGTTAGGTCGGCTTCAGGGGGGTGTTGCAACCCCCGAAACCTCCCCCGTCGGTGCGCCACCGTCAAGAGATAAGATGCAATTTGTCGAGCTGTCTAAGGTCATCAACAAAAGTAGAGGCAGGGACGTACGTAACCATATAACGTGAAAGAAATAGAAGCAGCCATCACAAAAGGAGTCAGCATCAAAACAACTAAAAGGAGGCTTTGTGCGTAATGCATGCAGTGAATGATAGGCAGGGCAACATTGTTACTAACTTCAGTGATATAGCCAAGGTGGCCGAGAACATCTATTCTGACCTATACAGCTCAAATACGAGTCTCCCCACCACGAGTGTATAAAATGCCGATAGGGAGCACCAAAATTCGATGCGCACTGCAGATGAGGTAGAAAAGCAATTCAGGGCATGTCCTGCGGTAAAGTTTGAAAGTTTTAGAACAGTCAGAGGTCCCAAAATAAGAACTGTCAGTGGGACCTCCTAACAAAAAATGAACAGAGGAACGGTAAATCGCTAAGCAAACAGTGGCGGAAAAGCAGAAAAATATAGAAAAAGATGTGCAAAAATGTAGGGAAACATAAGGACAATTGGCTTGAGACAAAGATATCAAAACAAATAATTAAATCATAAATCATTAAACAATTGAATTTTAAGACGTTTACAAAATGAGTGCATTGTGCATGTTTTCAAATCAAACGGTAGCTTGGTTCCACAGTGTTACAAATGAAAATCTTGCCGTCATTCGACCATAGTTCGTACGTACTTTAGGTAAAAGTAGATTACGGTTAGTTGCAAACCTTGTGTTGTTCCTATTTACAAGAGTGACACCAGAAGAACTAGTAATGGATAATTCATTATTTACAACACGAAACATGATTATTAGAATTTTCTGGCTAACAAGTTTTTGCAGGGGCAAAATGTTCAAGTTACGAAAAATGGGGGTTGATGGTGATGAAAATGGGTTGAAAGTGATAAGTCTTAAAGCTTGCTTTCGTAAGCGTTCAAGATGATATAGATGCGACCGTTACGTATTTCCCCATGATGATAGGCAGTACGATAGACCACTGTAGATAAATGCTTAATATAAAGAAAGGAGGATTTCGGTTGTAAAGTAAGGCCGTGTTTTGATAATCACATGAATACCAAAAGACACTTTTTGAATTAAAGACTGAGCATGCTTGCTGAATTTCAAATGTTCATCTAATATTACGCCAAGAAATTTAGTGGACACAGATGCATGAATGAGGTGTCCGTCAAGTGTCACCGCTAATGAAGAAATGTTCGGCAATAACTGTGGTGAATGAAACACCATGAAATTAGTCTTCGATGGATTGATACGTAATGCATTTGATTCGCACCATGAATGAAAGTTATTTAAGTCTATGTTTAGTGAGCGTTGTAGCATGAGTGTATCCTTATGTATGGTAAAAATTGTAGTGTCATCAGCATAAAGAATAGCGTTAGTGTGTTTCAAACAAAGTGGTAGATCATTTATAAATAATAAAAATAAGAGGAGTCCCAGGATTGATCCCTGAGGAATGCCAACGTTAGTGATTTTTGGAGATGAGAAAGAATTATTTATTTGAAGAACCTGTGTCCGATCAGTAAGATAGCTTTTAATCGGCTCTAAAGGCTGTCCTCATATGCCATAACAGTCAAGTTTATGAAAAAGAATGTTGTGGTTAATTGTATCGAAGGCTTTAGTAAAAATCAATGAACACAGCTCTAAAAAGTAGACCTTCATCCATTGCCAATTCAACTCTATCAGTGAAAGTAATTAGTGCAACTTCAGTAGAAAAACCTGGACGGAAGCCAAATTGGTCATTGGATAAAATGTGAAATTTGGATACGTACTTTATTAAGCGGTTGTAGATTAGTTTCTCGATTACTTTACTAAAGAAAGGTAATATGCAAATTGGGCATTCGCGGTCACCTTATTTAAAAATGGGGATAATTTTACCTGCTTTCAGGCTATGAGGAAACACAGCAGCCGAGAAAAGCTTGTTTATTAAATAGGTTAAGATTGGTGAAAGTTCCATCGACACAAGTTTAATTTTTTTTGGAAGCGCAAATTTGATCGAGCCCAGGGCCAGTATTCTTTAATGATAAGATAATATTGTTCACTTCATCTGGTACCGTAGGGTACAAAAAGAAAGATTGAGGAGCACGTGGGAGGCTTGGCAGAGAGAGTTCAAACTGAGTGGTTTTATTAGTATCTGTAGGGGCACTGAAATGTGAGCTAAAAACCTCAGCGATGGGATCGGAATCCGTGTCTTTGTTAACAGCTATGGCAGCTGGGTGTGATTTAGGGTCATTGTTGTTAAGAAATTCTTTTATTACTTGCCACTTCTGTCTTGTATTGCCACTATTATTTCTGATCTTATTTTGATAGAATTCCCGTTTAGCGTGCTTCAGAGCAGCTCCCAGAATATTGGAATACGTTTTCAGCCGAAACTTTAGCAAATGATTGAACGGTTCTGCCTTGACCTTCCTGCGAAGATTATCTTTCTTCATTATAGAATGCATAAGTGCCTTAGTGATCCAGGGGTTCCTAGGCGCACGAAACCATTGCTTAATCGTGGTTTCAGAAGACGACTGACTGATACATTCTCTTATTTTAGTTGAAAAAGAATTGAATGCAGTTTCGGCGTTATTTTTGCAATATAATTCGCTCCAAGTAGTCTTTCGAATGGCGTGTAAAAATTTTTTTGAATCAATGGTAGTGCGCACGTGAATTCCAATACAGTGGATCTCTTTAGACCCGAAACACAAAAAATTACACCATCTCCCTGAAGGGACCATGGGGTGATGTGGAGCATCGCTGGGAGTTTCAACGGTGCATTTAATGGCACTGTTTACAGGTTTGTAGTGTTGTTGCTTCCATCACACAACACCACGAACTTCTTTCATCAGAGAAGGAGGAGATACTACTGAAGCGAAGCGCGCGAGCTCTCTCTACCCGCTTTATTTATTGCAGCAGCTGTTGGAGAGAGGGAAGGGAGAGGACAGTCGCATGCGTAGTGTGAGTGCGCATGCATAGTGAGTGTGGATGCCGGTTGACGCAGTGAGATGCCCGCGAGCAAGAGATGCTCCGCATCTACAATATCGGATAGTGATCCGTAATAGCATAATCCAACACTCCTGCTGTAATATCGTTGGTAGACAGACTGACTAAAATGTGATCGATCAATGTATTGGAATCATATCTAGTTGGAGTACGTATTACTGACGTAAAGCCGCAACTAATAAAACAACGTACGTATTCAGAACAGGATAGGCTGTGTTGATCAGCAATATTAATGTTTATGTCGCCACAGATTACTGCATTCTTGTTCTCTTCAATTAATTTGTTTAATATTAGTTCAAGCTCTGCGCAAAACGCTGCATATGATGAAGAGGGTGATCGGTAAAGTGATAGAATGACGGTGTTACGGTTAGTCATTGCCAGATAATTATGGGCAATCTCAATGCATACGGAATCACAAGGCGGTGTGCTTAATGACACGTCAAGTCGCCGCCCATAAGGTACAGAAGAATCAACAAGAATAGCTGAACCACCACCATGACTACCCTCACGACTACCCTCATGACGGCAATATTCTCCTGTGTAGCCAGGGGTTCCGTACAGGGCGCCGTCACGTGAGGTCAACCAAGTTTCAGATAAGCATATGAATGAAAACATATGATCAATGACTGGAAAGAAAGCACATAGGTCATCATAGTGTTTGCGAAGGCTCCGGATGTTAAAATTAATTAAAGTGAATGCAGACGCATTGTCCTTGAGAAGCGCTTTCATTCGTTCGAATGAAAATATGGACGAATCCATTCTGAATTGTGACTGAAGTCGAAAACAGGTGCCCACAGTGACAAGTTATTTAAATACGGCAAGATCACCGATGCCACAGATGCGGTGCACTCGACTATTTTCCAATTTCCTGGCCTTGATAACGCAGTTATCTGTCCAGAGAAATTTCCATCCTTTAGCTTTCTTCAGATCAAGGGCTTGTGCAAATAGTCGCTTATTCTCTGGCGTCAGGTGGTCGTTGACGTATATGGGCGCAACTGAATTCCCTGAAAGCCCAATAGCTCTTGTGTTAAGTCTTGCCTTCCTTGCTTTTACCGCAAAGCCAGTTTTTTTTGCCCGTGAGCAGAACCGTGCAATAATATGCATGCCCTGCTTTCCAGGAACACGGTGTACTATATCTATATCACTGGGGGCAATTACGCAGCCAACTTTCTCGCCAATGGCCTACACAACAACGAGACAGCTCTCGCCTTCCGTTTTTGGGATACCTTTTATTTCGACATTGTTCGTCCGCGAATACTGCTCAACGTCGGCAAGCCGCTGCGAGAATAGCCTGCTGTCATCTTTCAATGATTTGTTTTCGTCCCTCAATGCCTTGTTTTCTTTTGAGAGAGCTTCATTTCTGGTTTTGACTGATTCAAAAAGTTCATTGATTGCCTGAAGGCTGTCTCGCATGGCCGCAACTCCAGAACGGAGAGTGTCTAACTCCCTTGCCAATTCAGCATTTGTAGGCATAGTGACAATATGAAATCGCAGCACACAATGACAGCAGCGGCAGGGACTATGACAGAGCACAAGAAGAAGAAAGAAAGGATTGGCAAAGCACCAACCTGTACAGAGTTCAAGGCGATAGAAGCGGTCACGCTGCCACAACCACTGCTGCCAAGCGATCGGAGTTGTCCAGGAGTATGTCCTTATGTAGGCTCTCTTCTCCGCTAGGTGGCGAAAATGCAGACCACGGAGGCGCAGAAATGCAGTCTAAGCCAGCTCAGCAAGTCAGCCAAAAGAGAGAAGCAGCCAAGCTTGACACGTGTACCACTTGATACATGCTAACAGCATGCGACAATCAGCCGGAGGCAACGGTGTCGATAGATCTGTGCAGAGTTCAAGGCGATAATTAGAACCGGTCACGCTGCCACAACCACTGCTGCCGAGTGGTTGTGGCAGGATGACCGCTTGTAAGGCGGCTCGAGAAAACGGCATAACCGCCGACTTGATCAAAGGAGACTTCCTAACTGGAAAGCTAGCGACACTATACGCACAATGCCTTAAAACTTCAAATGTACCACTCAGCTGGAAAAACAAAAATAATCTGTTATTACAAAAGAAGGGAGATGTAAAAGACCTTGAGGAACTACTGGCCGATCAGTCTCGGCACTTTACAGGCTCAGCACTTTACAAGGTATTCCCAAAGGTTATCTCAAACACAATAAGGACCACACTTGAATTTAATCAACCAAGAGAGTAAGCAGGGTTCAGAAAAGGATACTCCACCATCGACCACCTTCATGTGATCAATCAAGTAATCAAGAAATCTGCTGAATACAACAAACCTCTCGATATGGCTTCCGTAGACTATGAAAAGGCTTTTGACTCGGTAGAGATACCCGTAGTTCTGGAGGCATTAAGTCGTCAAGGAATATGCGATAGCTACATAAACACAATAGCCAACACATAGTATAAAGATTCTACAGCCACCCTACTCCTCCTTAAGAAAGCAGGAAAATCCCAATACAGTAAGGTGTCAGACAAGGAGATGCAATTTCTCCAATGCTATTTACTGCATGTTTTAAAGAAATCTTCAAAAGATTAGACTGGGACGAGATGGGGCTAAGGATTAACAGCAAGTATCTGAGTAACTTACGATTTGCAGGCGACATAGTACTCTTTAGCAATGATGGAGATGAACTGCAAAACATGATTGAAAACTTAAGCCAAGGAAGCTCT
This sequence comes from Hyalomma asiaticum, assembly GCA_013339685.2. Taxonomy (NCBI): domain Eukaryota; kingdom Metazoa; phylum Arthropoda; class Arachnida; order Ixodida; family Ixodidae; genus Hyalomma; species Hyalomma asiaticum. The sequence continues at coordinate 91,889,942 of CM023487.1, forward strand.
AAGGTAGGATTAAGGATGAACATACAGAAAACAAAGATAATGCTAAGTGGCACGGCGGAAAACGTATCTTCACAATCGAAAACCGGACATCAGAAGTTGTAGAAGAATACCTATGTCTAGTACAGCTACTGACAGGGAAACCCTCCCATATAAAAGAAATCCACCAAAGAATAAACATGGCACGCATACGGGAGACATTCCCAACTCATGAACGGAAACCTACCACTATCACTCAAGCGGGAACTATATATTACTGCATCTTGCTAGTACTGACATACGGTGCAGAAACTTGGAGAGCTGCAAAGAAGCTCGAGATAACGAAAGGGAAGAGGGTCTAGGGCTCATTCTACATATGACGCCTTCTGGCAAGAAAGCATGTTCCACGCTCGCCGCCATGGCTACGAGTGGCGCTGCCTAACACTTTCAGGATAATATGGACATAAATACCCAATAAAGTGGATGGGGGAACGACCGCCTTCGTAGCTCAGCGGTAGAGCATCGGACGCGTCGTCCGAAGGTCATGGGTTCGGGTCCCACCGAAGGCAGGTTTGTCTTTTCATCCACTTTAATTCCTTTCTATTTACTCCACAATTACAATACTACAATTAACTTCCCCTGTGCTTTCCTAGGCTTCATTGTCTGTGGGCTCAAAATTTCGCTGCTAAGATAGCCTGTGGGATCGATTTTCGTGGACATACAGATGGCATCTACCAAATCTCAATGGCGAACACAGCTCCGAAGGTAATTTAAATGAATATTGAAGTTCGCATGCGCAATCGAGCGCCGTACGTACATTGCGACATCGACAACAGCAAAGGTGACCTGAAGGGGACCCCCAACTTCCACGACGTCACCACGGCAGCCGAGCTCCGAGAGTGCAGCTAGCAATGATGACGTCATAGCCACCATTGCTTATTCGCTGCGGCTGCGTTAGTAGACTGCCAGCGACGCCAGACCTCAAGAAAATAGTTGCCGCCCTACAACAATGACATCAACAGCAACAACAACGCGCAGGACGTGCGACTGGCTAAAGAAAACGAGCACACGGCGGTTGTCGTGCGGAAGTGCGTCACAGTTATGTGTGCTCACGTGGTCGAACTCGTTTACTCCATTTCGAGCGCTAGGTGGCGCCAGTTGCACCGGGCGCCTTGTCGTTTTTTGAGCTCTCCCAAACCAAAACTGAAACTAGTGGGTAATAAACAGGCCGTCAATAATTATCTGACGCGCGCTGGAGCAATTTATGTGCCGCAATTGATGTGCCGTGTCATGGCTAACAGGTCCCCAGCTACGTATTGCAGCGAAAAAACAGCAGACGAAAATTTTCGTGTCAGTGCCCCTTTAAGTTGTTTGTAACAAAGAAGCTCTAGAACTGCGCAGCGGGCGATGGAACATTAAAAGATAGGAAGACAACTGAGTGGGTTAGGGAACAGACAGGGTCTCCGACATAATAACCGATGTTAAGAAGAATAAAAATGGACATGGACAGGCCATGTGATGAGAAGGCTAGATAACCGATGGACATTTAGAATGATGGAATGGATACCAAGAGAGGGCAAGCGTAACCGTAGATGACAGAGAGTAAGATGGGGGGACGAAATTAAGAAATTCACAGGCAACAAATGGAATCAGCTCGTGCAGGACAGGCAAGGATGGAGAGGATTGGGAGAGGCTTTCATCCTGCAGTGGACATAAGATATGCTGATGATTATGATGTCACACTGGTTACTTTTTGAGAGAATGGCGCAGATCAGATTCAGTCGTGATCTAAATCGTTCGGTGTGGCTGACATAATATGAAACGTGTTTATTATGTGATGACGTTGGGTGCGGCTGAGTCAGTTAAGTGAACTACTATGGTTTACTCACAAATACGCTATTCATGAATCAAACTTTCATGTTGACCTGCCTACATCTGTAGTCCATGCTCACACCGAAAAATAAATTAGCTAGAGTGCGGCGATGCATCCATGGCGGCAACACGACAGGCAATAAGTCAGCTGCTCACACCGAATGCGAAACCAGTCACAGGCGTCACACATAAAAAGCAAATGCATGGCGTCACTGTAATTTGCAACAAAACGTGGGCACCGCAACGTATACTGTGCGGCAGTTCATGCTGAGCGCGGCTGCTTTGGTGTTCCTAGTGTTGCTTTGAACAGTACACATCACTGATAAGGCTGCAACTACAAGAAACACCATTATGATGGATTTTCAGCCTTAGTCAGCTCTCACGTTTTGCTATCCACTTCAGGCGTCAGCGTGGTTATCTGCCATGGGTGGAATACGACGGCGTCCGACGTGTACCTTGTAATTAGGGACTTTAACGTCTGAGCATCACCTCTGTGCCATTAGAGTATGCGTTGAGGTTTATTTGCCATTGATGAAGTGGGCTGAACAGACCTGCGCGCTCTTTGTGTGATTCCAGTTATTGCGCCTGGTCGCTTTAATCCACGCACTCTTTCCGCTTGATCTGTTGGGAAACATAATGTTTGCACTTGCGATAGCAAAATATTTACAGGTCGCAGACTGTACCCTGGCACCACACAGCAGTGCCTGAGTTGCAAGCGCTTAATCGGAATAATTCTATCAGCGAAAACATCGGAACACAGGCAGCCATGGCCATCAACGCACACTGAAACCATGCGAGAACAAGGTAAAGAGGAAGTTTCGTAGGGCACGTTATGTTCTCTTAGGTCTGCCGTTCCATGTATGTAGTTCTTAGATACGAGGTTGTGGCACATTATCTGGTTATACTGTATAACGCGCCAGCATATCTATTTTGGGCTTGGTAATGACTCTCGCACGGGTGCGGGTGATTGGAAAGGTTTTATATGTCGGTTTCTCGACATAAAATTTCAGTTGATAGTGCAGCTTCGTCCTGTGCGCCTTCTTCTTCTGTGTGCTTTGAGCTGGTTTTTCTTCAATAATTATGCACCAACTGGCCCAACTGTCAACGCTCTTGCACGTTCCCGGTGAACGCACAATGTTGCCAGAAAACGGCAAGCGCTGGCGAAACCCGTGCAATGTACCTGTCACGTGGGTACATTGGAAGGCCTTCAAGTCGACAACCTTTGAAAAGCCCACAACTCTATTATGGTCATGGTGAAACAGCATGCACAAACAACGACAGCAGAGAAGGGATATACGACATGTGCGCTGACTGAGACAACTGAAACTTTATTGGAAAAGATAGCATATATAAAGGAGAACAACACGTGAAACATAATATGCATCAGCTAAGCATCACTTCGTCTCTTGAAAAAGAGATCAGGTTTTTGGAGGCAACCTAGGACACAATCTGTCGAAGCTTTGATGTGCATATCCACATTGTTTGACATGATGCGCACATTATGTTTCACGTGTTGTTCTCCTTTATATATATGCAATCTTTTTCAATAAAGTTTCAGTTGAAGCAAAACGGCTAGCCGGCCTAGTGTGAACGAATTCATGGTGGTACTTGCGCTTGTCTGTGTGTCTCCTTACTTCGTCCCCGTTTGTTTCGCGCAAGTACCGCCATGAAAGTTTCAGTTGTCAGTCAGCGCTCATATCGTATATTCCTTCTCTTCTGTCCTTGTTTGTGCCCGCTGTTTCACCATGATAGTATACCAGCTCGCCCAACATGCTACCTTGCTCTGTTATGGTGTTCCAGAAGAGGGACTTCTAAACCACCATATCTATAGACTCAAAAGAGCTCTTGTGCTGCTGCACGGCAATATTGAACACCCGTTGAGTCACCGAGTGATTTCGCGACAACATGGCAGCAACCAAAGCACCCGCTTCAATTTTAATTCGCACCCACGGCAAGAAGCAAACTTTAATTTGAGTCTTCCCTTAATCTCATGTACCAAAACGGACGAAGTATTTGCAGCATTCTGCAGTCGTTATTCAGAAGACATGCTAATTTTAACACTGCTAAGCCTAAGTCCCTAGCATGAGCCCCAAAAGTGGATTCATGCACACCATATGGTGCTACATGCAGTGTTTCCCACCAGCTTCATGGAATTTGTTTTTTATGGCAGGGACAGCGTATTCTATCAAGAATTAATTCAGTAAAGTGAAAACATTGGCCTCTCGGCACGTTTTCAATATTCTTAATTGGTGTATGATTGTACTTGGTAAAATGACATAAATATGACCGTGGCCTCCGAAATTAATGCGCACGGGAGCTGTTAAAGTCCCTGGCTTTAGGGACTTTAGGAGCTGCCGGAGCGCCAAGTCTCTGAGGCCACAGTATGGTGCTACCGGTATTTTATTTATTTATTTATTTATTTATTTATTTATTTATTGTTTCGCATCACCTATGTGCTATTGTCATGGTTGCTCCAGCCTGCAATGAGGCAGTGCGACAGTGGCTGCTTATCACGCCACTTGTCACTGTCGTTAAAATACCGCATGCACGCGCCCTTTAAAAGCACGAATGATTCCGTTCTTTTTGCGTAAACATTTATGTAAATTGTTCATACATTGCTATGCATATATATCTAGTTTTGAAGTTGTTGAGTAGCGAGACAGGCAAGACTGGCCGCATTTTCACTGCTCGAGGCTGCCCCTAGCAAAAATTCCAATGGAAATTTCTATTGGTCAAACGCAAAATTTCTATAGGTTGTATAGGAAATCTATTATTGTTCTATAGGTTGTATCAGATTCTTATTGGTACTAATAAAGACCAATAGCTGCCCCTTATTGGTCTCTTATTTGAACAATAGCATTTGTATTGGTCCAATAGCAGGTGGGTATTGGTTTCCTATTTGACCAATAATAGGTGTATTAGCCCAATAGAGCAGGTGGCTATTGGTGTCTTTAGGCAATTAGAGGACGTATTGGTCAAAATAGCCAATAGCTATTGGCTGGATATTTGACCTACAGAGGGTGTATTGATTGGCTATTTGTAGCAGAGAAAGCGGGTATCCTACATGATCAATAATATAAGTGCGACAGCTGACAGCTTTCAGTCACTTATATCCTAGGGTCAATGGAGCAACGGTTGCACGAACTTTTCTTTTTTTGAGAAAAAGTATTCTTGCGTAGGGTTTTGGGTTAAGATTGCATACCCCAAAATGTACGAAAAGTATATAATGCATACAAACTATAGAACACTAAACGTAACAATAAAAGCTGCCAGCCATTGCTTTGCTAAATTAAATGTAGAGCTGCAGTTTTATTCTGATGACTTGGGGTTCTTCAACGTGCACCTATTCTGCCCCCATCGATACGCGGCCGCTGTGGTCGGGATTCGATGGCGCGACTTCGATCTTCGCAAGCCAAACCCCTAGCCCCTAAGCCACCATGCCTGTACCTAATATAAAAAGAACTTACATCAATCTTTTTTATGTTCACCTCGGTGACAACACACAGCCGAAGTGTGCCCATTACTCATTTCATGATATTGTGCTTAGTGTTTGCGTAACAGTGATCATTCGATCCTCTGTTACAAGGAAACGACAAAGATAGAACGATGCCGAGATCTGGCATACATGTTAATCTACGCTACCACTGCTACTACGGCGACAGAACACGTATACCAACTGCTACTGCCAAGATGGCACGACAGCACCTAGAGCTACCCGACCCCGAACAAGCCTCCTCACGCGAGCGAGCCCTACCGTTGCTTGGCGGCCGTCATTAGTTGCGTATTCGATCTCAAGACGCTCAAAACAGATACATTAAAGCAGCAAACTAATAAAAATATATACAAACATAAAATAAAAATAGAGGTGCATACCTCACGTAAATGATACATTTGAAAGCTGAGTGGCATAGGCAAAAGTGTCGAAAAGCCATGTCGAAAAACAACGTGAAGCTTTTCGAGCACAAGTGGTAGTATGTTAGGCAAGCCAAAAGAAGTCAAGCCATAGCTGCCATGGCCGCTGATTGTACAAGCTGCTTGCCCGCGACATGTGATGGTTTTTTTAGTGTAGAATCGAGGAAAAGTCATCTTCGTAACTTAATTTATGCTGATTGTGTTCAGTATTCTCACCTGGCGGAAGAAGTTATGACTTCAAGTCACCGCGTGACAACTGTTTTCGCCCATGACAACACGGATTTTTGGATCCATTGTGTGATCTTCGCTGCTTTCCTCTGTGACGATGCGACCATTTGAAGGTAATTATACCGCCTATATATTCAGTGCAAGCTGCTCTGTATTCCGTACATAGAAATATACTGCAACACGATGTCAGTGGCTTGAATGTTGATACCATGGATCGTTGCACTGACACCAAGGCTTTCTTCAGGGCGATGTACAAGAGCATGTGTGTGTGCTAAAATGCCTGCGTCTCTGCTCCCATGACCTTATGGAGCCTCAGAAAAAGCCACTGCATGCTGTGCAAAACTTGTCTTGAACAACATATATAATGTGACGCAGATGCTGTTGCGTAAGCGATAAGAACCCCGAAAACTAAGTAATGATTGGGTTAAAGGAGTACTGACACGATTTTGCGGCTGCGCGAAATATACATTTTTCGTTTTCTAGTCATGTATTGTTAACGCCCTCCACATGCGGAAGCCAGGAAACGCGTACAAACTATTTTAGTTTGGTTTTAAAGTTTTCGTCGAACAGCACTGCAAGCCAGCCCCAGCGCAATGGACACTGCGATGACGTATGAGCACGGTCTCTCAAAAATCGCTGAAATCGCAGTCATAGTCGCTGGACGACCGTGAAATTGTCTTTGTTTGCGTGACCCACGTGTAACTAACCAGAAACGACAGAGTTGCAGCGACGCTATCCCGAATTGCTGTCCCTACGTGACTTAGACGTACGTCCTACTCTGTTGACACGTCACTAGGAAACCGCCCCCTCGAAATCGAAACCGAAAGTGGGCTCTTAAGGGAGCTGTATTAAAAATATATTCATTGCGTTGCGAGGCACCATGATACTCTTTTTGGGGTTCTCCGCGCCAGTGCTTTCACTTAAAGCAACAATACGAGAATTTCAAAAATTTGTGTCAGTACTCCTTTAATGTTTATTATAACCAATGACCTTTTTTTTTTCTTCTAAGCCTTAAATGGATCAGGAACGAACTAGAGATATATTATCGGAATTTAGAAGTGTGGGCTTTTAGTCAAAAATGCAAGATCGTGCCACACACGACTGGCACTGCATGGCTGTACAGTATACTGTTATGCCCAGTGTTTTCATTGCATTAAATGAGTGTTATTTCGAAGGTGCGCTTCATTTGAATTGCATCCACATTAGAATACGAGTGACAAAAGACAGTTGCCCCTTTATAATTCTTCTTTGTCAGTAATTTGACATGCACAACCTGATTATGCATTTGCGCAGCTCAGGACTGCTTTTTTTCAGTTTGCAGCTTCATACAATAATATTTTTTACAGTATTCAGTTAAAGTAGCTCAAGCATTAGTATTGGTAGTAACCTCAACCTGCGCATATCTAAAGCTCTTTTTTTTTTCTGTAACTTGGTGAGTGTTGCAGGCCAATGAAATCAAGCAGATAACTTTTTCACTGTCTCATTGCATTAGGGTGCAGTTTAGTAATTTTCATTGCATAACCTAATCACCAAGAGGTAAGTAGTGTTGCTTAGCATAACCACCTGTTATAGTAAAATTTAACGGAATTTTTGACATCATTACTATGGTTATCTTGCCTCAGGCTTTCCCAAGTGATGGCATGTGGCTACAGAAATCTTCACGTGAACATTTGATGCAGTGCCGCAAATGTCGAACTTTTGTTCGTGAGCCTGCCGGGCAGACATCTTACAAGTGCAAGCCTCATCGACAAAACCATCATGGACACAGTATTGAATAGGACAAGGACAAACCGCTTGTGGATCCTGCCATATACCACACTCTGAGACGTATGCTCCAGGCCACCAGCATATTATTGCATGCAATGTTTTGCCATAATTCACAGCTCTCGCAATTTTCAAAAGGTGTGGATTTTTTATACTGTAGCAGTGCAAGTGTCTATGCATTGTTTGATAGACAAAAAGAAATGCTCCACTTTTTTTACCTTTATGTCTATGTTTTTTAAAGCATTTTTCAGGCACTACCTGGAGCACAACAACCCTGAAGAGGTCCTGCAGAGATATACCTGACCCAGAAAAATAGTCGCCTGCAAAATTGAAGACAAAATTGAGGACAAAAGTGGTAGTTTTCCTGTAATAGTGATATTGAAAATATATGTGTGCATCGCTCATTCCTGTACTCTTTATCGTTCCAGAGGTATTGCCACACTGTGGCCCTTCTGTGTGACTGTGGGTGTCAATTAAGGCACCTGCAGGCCAATACAGAAGAACCACTACACCTGTATTGCTCCAATAGGCAAATACAGAACCAATACACCAATATAGCTCCAATAGGCAAACACAGAACCAATACACCAACATAGCTCCAATAGGCAAATACAGAGCCCGTACACCAATATAGAGTGCCAATAGGCAAATACAGAATCAATAGACTAATAGGCCTATAGGTGTCAATAATCTGATAGGCTATTGGTTTGTTTATTGGGAATTCTTGCCAGGGTCATCTTGTGTTCTTTATACATGGCAGCAACTCTGCAAAGGCAGAGTTGCTGCCCAAACAGCATTCCACATCTGGCATTTGCTCCAAGTTTCGGCATGAAATAAGTGGTCTGTTTCTCATGTTTGTCATGCTGTCCACGTTTGGTATTTTCCATTTTTCATTCCGCCTGGAAAAAAGATAAAGAACTGGCCTGTTGGGTTGATGTTTAATGAAGCGGCAAGAAACACGTCGAAGCAATTTGCAGTAAAGGCTATTCGGGTTGTCGCGGTGGTAACAGTAGTTGTGGTGGCCCTCCAGCTGTGGCATTTTTGACGTAGGTGAAAACATTCGAGGCCCCTGTACTGCGCGTTGTCGGTGTCAGCCTCAGGTGGTTGAAATTTCAGATCTCCACTACAGGCTGCCTCATAATCTCATTGTCGCTTTTGCCGGTCAAGTTCCGGAGATTATCATTATGCAATATGTTTTTAGTTTTCTTCAGATTGACTGTGAAATTGGAAAATATTGCTGTCAGGAGGAGCAGGGTACCTGTGCCGCCACATTCAAATACTTTGTGGTGGGCTGAGAATGCATTATTGGAGTGAAATTTTCATTTCTGGCCGGTTGAAATTTGACTTCATAACATATAATAAACACCAAATAGACATGCATCTCGCGGAATGGCCCTTGGAGAATAACTGAAGCACTGTGCAGACATCATTACTTGTGAGCATTAGCAAACAATTAGCATCCTTGAATTCTACATGGTGCTTTTGTAAAATATGTCGACTTGTTTCACACATGCTATATGCACATATCTGATGATGTTCTATAATTTCCAAAAAGGAAATAGTTGAGAATGAGCGCTTGTATGTCCGTTCTTGTTGGCTATTGTGTGTTAGTAGAACGCGTTTAGCTAGTCACGCATATTTCACTTCAACCGTAAGCGCCTCAGACTTAAAATACTAGACTGGATGACTACATGCGTGCTGCTAATTCATATGAATGGATTGCGTCTCGATTATGTTGCAAATATTGCTACACATGCTAACAGCATCACTCTGCTAGGCTTTGCTGCTCACATGCAGTCTCATAATTTCTGTGTACTGCAGAGGGAAGCTTTAGCCATCTCTGGCTATCTGCTGTCGGCTACCAAGACCGGCAGAACGGGACACTTAGCTACCGGCTTGACTCCAAGGCGATATTTGTTGGCTCTGACAAGCTCTTCATTGAACAGGTGTGTTTCTCTTTTTTTTTTTTTTTTTACACGGTGACGCGGCAACTGACACTGAATAGTTGCACTGCTTTAACATGCGCTTCATTTAGAGAATTGTACTCACCTACTCCACCGGCCTAAGTCACAAAGATGTGGTGGCGCTGTCGTCGGGTGTTCTGGTTTTGCATGGTAGGCATCCGCCGGTGCGCCTACCATAGCAGCCGCTGTGTTTTCGCTGGTGCGGGCGCTGCTCACCACCATGCAATGAGGAAACAAGTGTGCACTGGTGATCTGCGCCGTGGGTTGGTTGCGCAGCAATGAACAAGAAATGTGCAATAGGTTTTATCAGTTTCCTGCTTATGTCTGTCTTGAGGAATGGGACAAACCTGTAATGCCAGCTCATCGGTTATGCGCCAATCATTTTCGTCATGGCTAAGCTTATGTGTAATTATTTACCAGTTAGTGCAGCTTGTTTCATTTAAGAGAAGTACCCCTGTGTAAGTTTGTCAAGTGTGAACACAGAGCGACACCAAGTTTCTGGGCATAAAGAAAGTGTGGACACAGAGCGATGACGCTTATCGCAAAGCGCGCACTACATTAGCATAGCATGCTAATGTAGTGATCGCGGTTGCCGTGTATTACAGTCAAACCTCGTTAACACGTACCCACTTAATGTGTAACTCCGGTTTAAACAAAGTCGCGAAGATTCCCCCACCCAGTCCCCATTGAACCCCATGTATTGGCTGACCGCTTAAGCCGTAGTCGCTTGTTGCATTACATACGGTTAGTACGTACCATTTTCTTGTTTTTATATCTTCACAGGCAGAAAATCGGCAGAATTTCACTTGCGCAGACGTTCGATTCACGAGCGGCGACGACCGGACTAAAATTGTCAGCGATAGTGACATCAAAACATGGCCACGTTGACGTATTTTCTGTTCGTACGGCTGTTGCCAATCGAAGCGCGCAAAAGTATGGCCTTTGAGATTGGTAAACTGCAGCGACAGTGACGTCAAAACATGGCCACGTTGACGTATTTTCTGTTCGTACGACTGTTGCCGATCGAAGCGCGTAAAAGTATGGCCTTCAAGATTGGTAAACTGCAGCGATAGTGACGTCAAAACATGGCGACGTTGACGTATTTTCTGTTCGTACGGCTGTTGCTTATCAAAGCGCGCAAAAGCATAGCCTTCGAGATCTCCACGTTGACGTATTTTTTGTTTGTACGGCCTACGAGATTGGTTTTTGTTAGTCCACAGCAGCTGACGGTAGGGGAATTCGCTGTCGCCACGTTTCCTCTTTTTTTTTTCTTTTCTTTCATTCTCCCGTGTCCGCCGGTGGTGTATTGCGCACTGGTGTGTTCTTTAACAACGGTCTTTTGCACGGCCTATTTTTTTTTTATTGTTTGGTGCGCGTGTTGTGCGATTTAATTCGCACGTGAGGACTGCTATGCCGAAGTATCGCGTTTTGAGTGTTAAGGAAAAACTGGAAATCATTCGCACCATTGAGAATGGAGCGAAGAAATCTGCGGTAGCCCGTGAAAAGGACTTGCCTCTGACGACTGTGTGCGGGATATGGAACGCTCGCGAAAAGTTGAGGGGCGGCACAGGCAGCAATCTGAAGACGTGCCGCATCAGAGACTCTGCGTTTCCCGAAGTGGAAAAGGCCCTGCTTCTTTGGTTGAAGAAGGAGCGGAGCATGAACCTGCCTGTCACTGGATCGCTTCTTACTGAGAAAGCGCTAACTTTCGCAGCTCAACTGAATTGCACAGGTTTTGATGCCGTCGCAAAACCTGTGCAATTCAGTTGAGTTGAGATGCCGTCGTCGCGGCGAGGCCACCACGGCGGCAAGTGAAAATAACCGATTTTTTTGCTGCCTGCCCTTGAATAAAGCTTGCGTGCCTGTGTGTGCGTGAGTGTGTTTATGGGGTTCGTGACGTTCATTTTTGGCTGGTTAGTAGCCGCTAAACCGGCACTGACGGTTAATTCGTACATCGCTTAGTGCGTACCCAAACGTCATTCCCGGCCAACTACGTATTAACGAGGTTTGACTGTATTGAAGTGAGAAAGTTCTAGATGCTTCAAAGAAATTTTCATTCACTCGAATGAAATAAATACATGAAAGGGTAATTCACATAGCCGATGCCGTGCGCGGAAGGCCGATTACAGCGGTGCCTTTGCAAATCTCTTGCGGCTGCGATAGCCTGTCTTGGGCAGCGCTGTAGTGGTTGTGATGCGCTTTACATCCTTTCCGATTGTCAGACTGCTCGAACGAACTACACCCTTGAAATTTGCCGCATCGTTTCAGGACTTCACGCCTTCACGACGCAAAGCCGCGAGCCACGGTTATGTGCGTCTTGCTGGTGTTTAATCGAGAGCCTTGTCCTTGGCACGTAATTGCTTTTCTTTTCGTGAGCGTTGTCACAGGCATACTTACATAGATGATAGCGTCACCAATATCACTGTTTTCGTACGCTTGAGTAGCTAACCCGGCTGATAAATTTGTGCGCAAGGATTTCACGTAGGGATTAGAGGCTGGAGTTCGAAACAGTATCTTTAACTGAGGCATTTTCAAGTCGTATTTAAACATGTCTCGCTGTTCTAGGTTGTTCATCCTTGCACCATTTACCGAATTAAAGCACACACATGAAGCGATGCCGACATGATAGCTTGTGATCATTCATACCCGTGGTGGCAAGATGTTTTTTTTTTTTGCCGTTTCAATCAGTTTCTCACATCTTGTCATATAGCTGGGCATCGATGCATTCTTTTCTACATTCGCTGAATACTTCCTACAGAGCTACCGCAACTTCATCTCACGTGACTGCCCCATGCAAACTGTTGTAAACACACCGTTGATGACCCGAAGCCCGGCGCCCAGAGGCAGCTTTCGCTCACACTGGTGCGACCATGCAGGGCCACCGCGAGCGGTGGGCAGGGCCTCCGCGCCGCGATATCTCTACAAACTCTCGTTATATCGCCGGTGCCTACCACTCTTTACCAACATGGAATAGGTTTATATGTCTTGTATGCCACCTTCCCTTCTAAACAGTTTCAGAACTTTAGGAACAAGAATTTTCTCACAAGATCAAATGTGCATGCCAAGCGTATTTACTGTATTTAATCGAATCTAAGCCAACCCCCAAAAGTCCGAAGCCCGAAAAAAAAACCTTGCCCCGTATGTAGGCCAGACAAAACGGTGAAGACAGCGTTCACAAAGAGAAAACATTTATTGAACATGAAGATGAAACAGAGCAGTTGGTTCATGATGCAGATAACTCGAGAAACACACAGCCACTAGTCCTGTTGTGTGTGTTTCTTCTTCCTCGTCGTTTTTTTTTCGCGCTGCTTCTAGTTATTTGCATCATAAAGATGCCGCATTCATTCCGAGTCGTTGTCGCTGCTTCCCTCGTCGCTGTCTTCAAACAGTGTGCATTCCTCGGTGCCATCAACCACATTGGATATGCTGCACTTCTTAAAAGAGCACACAATCAAAGTTCTTGGGATGTCGTCGCGCGCTGCAGCCACCCAGCCTGCCAACTGAGACACTGATGACCGCTTGATGCAACCCGTCGGCGTCAGCTGGTGGTCCTCCTTGCTTAACCAGTCCGTGTATAACACCCGCAGGCGATCCTTGGACGGCTTGTTTATGCACACATCAAGTGGCTGCAACTCGCCCGTCATTCCACCCGGTATCACCGCGAGGTCGGTGTTCATTTCGGCCAGCGCAGCCTTGACGCTGCCGGTCAAGTGCCCGCGATATGAGTCCAGCACAAGGACAGAGCGCTTGCACAGAAGGGTGCCTGGATGCCGCCGCCATACAATATTTAATCACTCCTCGACCGTGGCGCTGGTCATCCACCCGTTCTCGTTGGCCCTCACAATGACATTTCACAGGAAGGCCTCTTTGGTGGGCAGCGTCTTCCTCTTAAAAACGATATAAGAAGGGAGCTTGTGCCGCACAGCATCACAGTCACGCGCTGCTTCTCATACCCCGCAAAGTGCACCTTCACTTCCTTGACCCCGTTTTCAGGGACGATGTACACCACCAGCATATCAAAATACGCCAGCATTTGGTCCGCGTTGCCGATTTGGCCTAGCAGATATGCTCTCGCTTCTCTCTTTCAAAGCACGAAACGCTGGAACTCCAGCAACTTCACTTTGTAGTCAGCGGGTAACTTTTCGGCGATTGAGGTGCGACGATGGAGGCTGAAGCCAAAGCGCTTCATGAATTTCTGCAGCCAGCCTCGGCTGGCTTTGAAGTCTGCCGCCGAAACACCTCACTCCCTTGAAAACTCCCTCGCCTTCCCCTGGAGCACTTTCGTTGTTGCTGGAAGGGCAGCTGCTCGCTGTGTCCGAACGAAGTCAGCCAATGCCGTCTCCATTTCAGGGTGACGGCCTTTCCACGGACCGGTAAAAGCCATCCTCATTGCGGCGCGCGCAAGGAACGTCTCCCATTGGCCCCTCCAACGACGCACATTTCTTTTCGTCCACTCCAAAGTGTCCTGCCCAGCTTGAACATTGGACGACGACTCCGCGGCTAGGACAACTTTTCTTTTATAAGCGGCACTATAACAGCACCGCTTGTTTGGCGCCATCGTGCTACGGCACACACAGACCACTCAAAGCGTGACTCGAAATGACAAACGGCTCGCCTCAACACTTGCCACAAAGATCAATATGGCAGCCTCACCTGTGTACTTAAGTCAGGTGTTGGCTCGGCTACTAACAGCTACAATACCGTCTAGGTGGCATTTTCTAGGTGGCGCTAGTTGTGCACCACTTTTCTCACTGAAAAATGGTACGTTTTTCAAAATCCTCGAATCTAAGCCGACCCTGGATTTTGATACAAAGAAATTTGAAAAAGACTATCGGCCTAGATTCGAATAAATGTGGTACATATCTGTCATAATTAAAACCCATACAACTTTATGCAGTGTAATATTTGAAAGTCTGCAAATCTGTATAGAGAGACCTTCAAAATTCTACGGTTGCAGTTCATTTATGGAATGGACTTTCAGGGCCTGCTTGTGTTTAAAAGTCGAGGAAGCTGCTGTGGGTAAGCTTCAGTTTGGACTCCACTAAGCAGTTGTTGCGTTGTGACAGGGTTGGCGGCTGTGCCTTCCTCATGGTCCTATGCCATGTGCCGGCTAAGTGATTTTCGAACAGTCCTTTCGGTTTCACTGATAGAGTTTGCGAGCAGCATGGTTGTGGCATCTATCATCCGCTTTGTGTTGCTGTTACATCACCCGCTTCACTTGTCACAAGGCTATTAATGAGTTGGTTATTAAATGCACATGTTAACATTTGTCGGGGGGAAGATGTGGTTCTAGGCCTAAGCGTGGGTGAATCTCTACCATGCCTGCCAAGTAGTAATACATATGCGCAAATGTTTACCGTTCCACGAAAGCTGCAACATCTGTGATTTGGCTTCCATGTTAAGATTGATTCTTATGAGGAATCACCATACGTGCCTCACTTATCATTAGCTGAAGATTTTTAACGAACATTGTATACTGAGCACCTTAACTGTACATCGCTTATTTGTAGCTTATATTCAAGAATTTCAGACACGTCACCTCATGGCATCCTATATTAAACACTGAGTCAGCGGCGTTCTCAAACTTTGCATTTCGCTTTTCATTACCCAGCGGCTACGTGAGGCCGAGTGCATGTGCTGCAACTGGCGTATAGCCAGCTTTAATGAAACATCATAGCCTTCCTACAACTCGAGGAAGCCTCATTTTTTTCTTTTGGGGGGGGGGGGGTTGGAAGGGCTGCTAAGCTTACGCGGCTTTCGTAGCTTGTTTGGTGCTGAAAATACAACCTGAACATCTCCTGTAAGGCCGCTTTAAGTTTTCAGAAAGGGTGCGCATGTAGGGGATCTTATCTGTTTTACCAGTGCCTTTTCAGTGCCTGCCGGTTCGCTGTCCGAGCGCCGTCGCAGTTCCTCCTCTCTCACCGCTCGCAGTGGCCACGCTGGGGCGCTACGTAAGCAGGGTAGCTGGCTGCCTCGAAGCATGCATGTGGTGGTTCGTGGGCCCAGGACTCAGACACAGACAGCTAAGTCACGGACAAGGAAACATTTATAGACAGCACTAGGAGACAACTACACACAATTCCAATGGATTAACAATCTAACAATGCAACACAACAATGCACTCTGAACCCTACGCTCAGGAAACTAAATGGCGCATCCTGTCTAACTGATGTCAGCAGTCCGTCGGCACCACTCACAGTACTGTGGATCTTCGAGGCGGTGCTCGCTGGCAGCAAGGGAGGCACGATTAGACGTGTCTGGGGCACGTGCAGATTCTGCGATGCTCGCTCAGAAACGCGTCAGGGTACGACACCCCTGACGTGGCACCGAGGCCACTCCCTCAGGAAACGGCTGTGTAGAACTGCAGCATACGTGACACCGTGGCCACGAGCTCAGCAGTTGGACCGAAACTTGCGCGGCACCGGGGCCACGCGTTCATCAGGCGGTTGTTCCGGGCATGAACCGGCGCAGCACCGTGACCACGCCCTCAGCAGGTTGTTGTGCCGGACTCGAACCTGCGTGGCACCGTGACCACGAGTCGGTAGATGGCTGGTCCCGGCCACACCACAGCTCCAGCTGCTCGCCCTGGCCCACTCGCACATCCACCCCGGAACAGCCAGCACGGTCCAGGACACCCGTTCACCACAGGAACACGCCCAGTACGTTCCAGCTGGCACCGAGCTGGTGCGTCTGCTTGCCTGAGTCGACGTGCTGCTCTCGGTCGCTTCTAACGCTCGATCCGCGTCGGCGTTCCGAAGCCCATGTGCTTCCGTTCGGCTCGCCCAAGCGTGCACTCTTTGTCGTCTTCGGTTCCACTTCCTTTTGCTAAAATGAGCCTCTTACTACAATGCGCTTGTGCGCGTCAGCGCATCCTGTGACGACGTTTTTGCTCTTCTCTGATTGTCGTAGTGTGTTCTTTTCTATTTCTATGTATCTTAACTGGATACTTCTTTCTTGTCTGAGTGCATTGCAGCTGGAGTCACATACTGCTTTGCGCTTATGCGCAAGTCGTACTAGGAACGAAAACCGCCTGTGTATCGTTGCCGTGCGACGAAAGGGACATCAGCAGATTTCGTGACCTTGCACACCTCCTGGCTTTTCTGAAGGCAACCCCCACAATCAGTCTCCTTTTCAATGGTTCTTGCTTGCGATGAGAAAATTTCAGTAATGCAGACCTGGCAAGAATGGCATGTGCAATGTGTGTGTGTGACAAATGATGTATTTTTGTTGCGTGTAGCGGTCAAATTATTCATTATGTTCAACCTCGTGACTTCGGTACATTTCTCTGATGCCTTCTGTAAAGTAAGATACTAAATTTGCAATCTTTGTCATAGGTGTCTGGGACCCTAAACTGTCGCTTTACTCACACCAATAAAAAAATTGAGATAACTGTGCCCCTTCTCCTCAATTCTCACCCCTTCATGAGAAGGCATTTTAGCACAAACGTGAAAAAAAAAAGACCTAGAAGAAAGAAAGAGGAAGCAACAGGTCCCAAACCCTTCACATGCATCTTTGTGGATGTCATCCGACACTGGACACGTATAATCGTGCAGCTCTTTCAGGACTTGAGGAAGTGACTAACGAATGCATCGATTGCTGCATCAAATCGACTTTTGAACATTGCTTACAGTGAGCTTACAGGATGTGCGCCGATTCGGAGATTATAATTCTGGTATAACAATTCACCTGTAGTCACAAATTTTACGAACCACTGAGATGGAGCGACTGCTGCCTGTATTTGCCCTCCCATCAGATGTTGTGCACATTGCAGGTCACACGCTGCTAATCGAGCGAATTAAATAACTTGGTTTTCCTAAGGCAAGTTAGCGACTGCTCTTTCACTTGTAGCTAAGGTCGAGGCAAATTGCGTATGTTCTTTGCAGTTAGTCGTTGAGCCACTCCACTCCGCTGAGTCACGCCGATCTGAAGGTTGCGGAATCGAATCCCGGCCACGGCGGCTGCATTTCGATAGAGACGAAAACGCTGGAGGTCACTGTGCAATGTCAGTGCACAGAACCCCAGGCAATTTTCGGAGCCCTAGGCCTCCACTATACGGCATCTGTCATGATATTGCCGTGGTTTTGGGACGTAAAACCCCATAAGTCATTTAGTCACTGACATCCTGTGCACCTTACTTGCCCGGCCGTAGAACGTACGGCTCACCAGCACAGTAGAACGCATCTTGCCCGTCGTACCACCGATGCTCCTGCGGCGAGCTCTTGTTCTTAGCGGCACAATTTCTGTGACGCACAGATTCATGGTGCAGGCATCTCGTGGGAAAAAAAGAGGACTATTCTTTTTAAAAAGTGCCGGAAGCTGTGATCCAAACGCGAACATAATAAAGCTGCTAACATTTCTCGTAGCCCCATTGAACACCGCCGGAAACGCGCGTCTTCATTGAATGCGAACACGCACGCTGCCAAGTCGCGTCGCACGGTAGCACAGTTTTCATTGTCTCCACAGTATTCACTACAAAATGAACAAATGATAAAACACATAGAGGTGAGTACTCCAAAGCTGCAAGATCAATTAAGCGGGCTGTGCGGCCAAGGCAGAGAGGCGCGCGCTGAGTGAAAGTCCCCTGCTTACCTGGGGGCGCCTGTCAGCGGCACATTATACTCGCCCCTACGGTGGCGGCCTACTGTTGTTGCGCTCTTTGGCAGGCACTGAAAACAGAGAAGGCACTGGCTGTACTGCCAGAAGGCCCTGGGCAAGTTTCTGTTGAATCCCCCACATCATCCCTTACGTGCACACCCTTTCCCATAGCTTGAAATATACAGCCCAGCTGGCAGGTGTTCAGGTTGTATTTTCAGGAAAGCTATGTAATCTCACCTAGCTCGTGAAAATGACAAATTGTGACTTGGTCAATCTCATCTGGAAGACAGGCAACGAAGAGACAATTTATTGTTTTTTGGTGTACGTGACAGTTTATGGGAAATTTGGGAGGCAACAGGAGAAATGCTGTTAAACATGACTTCTAGCTGCTTTACTCCAGCACTTACGAAGGATGCGCTAGAACATGCTCATAGAATCGGTGCATTCTCAGAGGGAAAATGCCGCCTGGTTCCTTTAAAACGAAGCAACTAATTCTGTCACAGTCGGTGAAGCTTAAAAGATAAAGGTCATCATAAGGGTAGTTTTTCTTTAGAAACGCGCCAAGTCAGGAAAAAGTTGCTTCAATTCGCAAAGAATCAGGGCTCATACAACAAACTATACATTAATGGTCATTGCTAGAGCGACAATGCTGCTCGTCACCGCGTTTTTATGGAAAATAATCATCATGGACAGACAGATGCCACTTCATGTCTCGCGAAGATAAGTAATACAGGATCAGCGGAAGAGGACAGCCTTCTTTAATGGTGGCCAGCTCCAAAAAAATGCTCGTACAACTGCACTCTTCGTCGTCTTCCCTCTGCTTGAGATCGGTGCCAGTATATAGCGGACAGCTTGCTTCTCGAAACTTGCTTTTTGGTGGGCACTTCGCTTGTTGCCATTACTCCCCCCTGTGAAAAGCGACTGTCCCGGTTGCCATCGAGGGTGTTGCAAAAGAAACAGAGGGCAGGGAAAAATATGGTCAGAGGACAACTTATTTGCGGGTGTAATACGGCTTGATACGCACTACGTGAACAATTTCTGGTTGGTGCAGCCATCGGCTCATGCTCGTAGTAGTACTCTCTGGGGTGATATCCAAAACTTATTTTGAGCGCTACCACACGACACATCCACACCCACACACCCAGGCATCAACCACGTACAGCACTCACTTCCAACTGATTTATTCATCGCACGAAGGCTTGAATATATACATGTGGCACATGTGCGCATTAACATCATATGAAGCCAACACACAATCAAGACATACATTTTATTCCTGCTCCTTCCATCTCATAGTCTAGATCTTATGAACTGCAATTCACTGGGAAACAGAGATAGCGACGGGGTGCTTACACATTGGTCCTTGTCTTTTTCTATGTAGAAAGCCTCTAACACTTCACGTGCAGTTTTTCTTTTGCTTCTGCCCAGAATCTTAGTCTCGGAGAATCCTGCGTCACAGCCACAAATTATACAATGCGCAACCAGGTGCGCATACTTGTCATCTCGTTTTATTAATTTTTGGGCATGTTCCCTTAACCGGTCATTAACACATCTTTCGGTTTGACCGATGTACACCTTGCCTCAGGATAGGGGTATCGAATACACGACTTCCGTGGAGCACTTTTTAACAAAAGGCCTCTCATGCTTCTTCTCGCAGTCGCGCTTTTTGCTTACGCAAATACGTTGGCACAACTTCCCGATTTTCTCGGGCGCCGAAAAGACCATCGGTACCCCGTGCCTACCCGCGACTTCCTTGAAATTGTGCGAGAGCTTATGGATATATGGCACAACTTGTGGCCTAATCCTTGAGGGCTGGGTAGCAGTCGACGCTTCCCTTGTTCCACGTTTAAACTTCTGCAGCAGTGATTCAACAATGGCCGTGATGACCGATCGAGGGAAGCCTGCAGCCTCTAATCGGCTAACCTGATTGCGAAAACTACGTACCATGCTGTGTGGGCACGACCTCCTCAGCGCCGATTCCAAGCAGAGAGAGGCTACGCCCCTCTTGACAATCTTTGATTTTATGTCTTGATTGTATGTCTTGATTGTGTGTGTTGGCTTCATATGATGTTAATGCGCGCATGTGCCACATGTATATATTCAAGCCCTCATGCGATGAATAAATCAGTTGGAAATGAGCGCTGTACGTGGTTGATGCCTGGGTGGGTGGATGTGTGTGTGGTTGCGCTGAAAATAAGTTTTGGATATGTTCTACCAACTAGCCCAACAACAGGTTCTCAGGGATGACTTCGTAGTTGACGTCGGTCGCTATGGCATTTTGTTATCTTGTACGGGCCAAAGTATCTGCACAGCAATTTCTCGGAGAGACCCTGGTGCTGGATGGATTCCCATACCCAGACATAGTCACCAGGTTTGTAATGGATATGTCTTTGGCTGCTGTTGTATCGCTGTTATAGCACTCTGCTGGTTACGGATGTAGTTTTCAATGCAAGCTGTCGAGCTTCTTCAGCCTTCTAGCCTTCTTGATGATGTTGTCAGCATTCTCGCTTCTCTCTTTTCCGGTATTGAGGGGTAGCATGGCGTCTAAAGGGTTTTTGACACAACATCTATAAACGAGTTCAAACGGTGTGAAGTGGGTAATTTCTTCCACAGCTGTATTATAGGTGAATGCGACATATGGGAGAATTGCTTCCCACGTCTTGCGAGCACCATGGTTGTGGCATCCATTATCCACTTTGTGTTGCTGTTACAGCAAAACAAAGGATATCAGCCATTGTCCTATCGAGGCGTTCTTTTAAACCATTAGCTTGTGGGTGATAGGCTGTGGTTTTCTGGTGGCTCGTGTGAGTAAGCATGACGCTCTCATTCATTCATTCTTTATTCCTTAAAGACCCCGACAAGGGGTATTACATAACGGGTGGGATTACAAAAATAAAACATTGTTACTGTAAAACAAATGCAGACACTTGTTCTGTGAAAGCAGATGGATAGGTGATGGCAGCGATGTTGTAGGGAAGGTCATTTCAGTCTACAACCACATGAGGGAAAAAAGACGAAAATGTGACAGTGCGCACTTTGTGGTGAGCAGAATTTAAACAATGGTCAGCAGTAAACGCTGTGCCTCAATCAGTGATTAAGATGAGAGGCCCCATGACATAACACAATGTCATGCATAAAAACGTGGCGACTTCTGCAGCAGTTCCGCGGGCTATGGCCTTGGTTTCTGCATACCGTGTTAGGTAGTCGGTTGCAACGAGTATCCACTTGCTTCCTGCAGACACATGGGGAACGGACCGAGGAGATCCATTCCCGTCTGGTGAAACGGTGCAGCGGGAGGTTCCAAGGGTTGCAAAAGCCCAGCAGGTTTCAAAAGTGGAGCCTTTTGTCGCTGACAGTTACGGCAGCTTCTCACGTAGCGCTGAGCAGACGAGAATAGCTGCGGGCAATATTTCTGCCGTATGCGTGCCAACGTCCTGGTAAAACATAGGTGCCCGGCACATGGATTGTCATGGCATGCTTGTAACACTTCTTCACGCAGTGAAACTGTAACAAGTAGGTACATTTCTTCGCTGCTTTCAAAATTTTTCTGGTAGAGGATGTTGTTCTGGAGGCAGTAATAAGTGAGCCATCATGACATGAGGCATGGAACAACGACATCCGCTCGCTCAAGGTATCTCATCAAAGGCAGTAACGTTGTGTCGGCCATCTCGACAATATCAACTACGCCAATAAACAGCATATCTTGCTCTAAGTCACTTGTTTTCAAAGGTGAAGGAGCACGTGAGAGGCAGTCAGCGTCGCCGTGTTTCTGCCCGGACCGGTATACCACTGTGGCATCGTACTTATGAAGGCGAAGGCTCCAACGAGCGAGGTGACCTGATGGATCCCTAAGGTTCGCAAGCCAACACAGCGAGTGATGGAGGGGTGGTGGATTTTAGTGGTGGAGGTGCTGGGTACATGCTACCATCGCCGGAGCTACAGCGTAGCCCTGACTCGACTCCAGTGAGTAGCCTGGGCAGCATCACCCCTGTCCACGTACGCACCAGCCGTCACCTCCAAGGGCTCAAACCAGAACACGGTCCGTTATCTCATCGTGTCCGGGCCATGAACCTGGACCCGCAGCCCTGTGCTGCACCTGTTCCTCCAGCGAATCACGTCATAGTCAACCAGCCACAGCCACCACCTGTCTTCCACGGAGATCCTTCAGAAGATGTGGAAGGCTGGCTGGGCCATTTTGACTGGGTTTCTGATTGCGACGGCTGGAATGAAGAGCACAAGCTTCGCAATGTGTACGTCGCACTCCAGCTATCCACGAAGACATGATTCCACAACCACGAAGTGACGTTGACTTTGTGGGAGGAATTTCGACATCAGCTGATCAGCCGCATATTCCAACGCGGACCGAAAGGAAAAGGCAGAGCTGGCGACGCAGACAAGGTTCCAAGACACCTCAATGAGCGAAGAAAAAAAGCTGAACCATTTGATGTGGGGTGTCAAACAAGAAATGTCTGCAGGCCTTGTCTGAAACCCACCCACAACACTTGCGGACTTCCTTGCTGAAGTGCCAGCAATGGAAAGAGCCCTTCAACAGCATTTTAGGCAGTGCTATCGCGACATCTTGGAACTTTCGGGCACCCCTCATACGGCATCAGGAAACAGCACAGAGGACCTGTGGGAACTGATATGAGCGGTTGTAAGAGAGGAGCTCCAGAGAAAACTGGTAAATGTCACACCACCAGCGCGAATTTCTGTGGCGGAGATGCTGCACGATGAGATTAGACAAGCCTTTCAAGCTCTGAGCAACGAGGTGCCTGAACGCTATGAGGTGCCAGAACGCTGTGAGGTACCACAACATTACAACGTACCACACAGCTACGAGGTACCCTACCAGCAGGAACCAGTCCGCATGAGTTATGGGGAAGCCATCCGACGACCATCGCTATACGCCGCCTCAGCCACCATACACCCCACTGTTCAAACAGAAGCACTATTAAGGCGTCGCAGTCCACCACTCGTCGAGGAGTCGAGGCCATGGAAAAGCGACATCTAGCGGACCCCTGACTTCAGGCCTTCTGAAGAAAAGCAGCTCAAAACACACGGACACAGTAGAAGAAGGCGCACAGGACGATGCTGGACTAACAACTGAAATTTTATTTCGGAAAACCAACATATAAAACCTTTCCAATCGCCCACACCTGCGCGAGAGTCATTAACAAGCACAAAATATAGATATGCTGGCGCATTACACAGCACTACCAGATAGCGGGCCACAAACACGCATCTAAGAACTGCGACGCACGTGTGTGTTGTAGTTCTTAGAATTATTTCTTCATTTCAGCACAGCACCGATTCTGCAAGTCATTCTCATGCGAAACCCAGCTCTTGTTTCACACATGACCTTCACTGCATCCTCCATCTTGGATCCCAGGCGGACTGCATATATTTAGATTTCTCGAAAACATTCGACAGTCTTGCGTAGACTGCTATTTCGTAAATTATGTAATCTTAACATTGGCCCTAATGTACTTGAATGCATGGTTGATCTGCTTTCTTTCAGACCGTTCTCAGTTCGCAACAACTAACTTCACATCCTTTACCTTCTGACGTGCCTCAGGGCTCCATTCTCGGGCCCCTCCTCTTTTGCATCTGTATAAATGACTTACTAATATTCCCTTTTCAATAAGTCTTTTTACGGATGATTGTGCTATTTACTGTGAAATTTACGCCACTAATTATGTTTCTTGCCTTCAATTCGATATTGAAAAAGTTCTGGATTGGTGTAACAATTGGAACATAAAAGTAAACATTAATAATTGCAAGCAGTATTCATAAGTGCATTAATAAGTGCAATAAAAGAAGGTTCGTAAGGTGTAGAACCGCCTCCCCCTCTGTGCTGGGTTGGGACATCTCGGAGCCATTTCAGGAACTAAAATGGCGCCTGCAAACGTTGCAAATAGGTACTCGGGCACTTCGACGGAGAAGCTGATACCGGAATCCACGGACACCAGCAGCTCTGGGCTCGGCGCCTGCCTTGTGCAAGCCGACAGACATGAAAGGGTTATCATTCATGCTAGCGGGTCACTCTCGCAGATGGACGCCAGTTATTCCACCATCATCTGGGTTCTGCCCGTACCTGTATGGCAGGCCCTTCAAAAATCATGAGCGACCATTCCACATTGTGGTAGCTAGCTAACTTGAACGTTGCGTGATGGAGTCTCAGACTTGATTACATCACCGTCATTACAAGAGCAGATGAAAGCACTCCTACTCCGACTGCTTGTTTTGCATTCTCGTCGATCCACTACCACAGAATGACCAGGACAGTGGCTCTTTCTTGGCTCCCATAACAGCTGGAACGACGACGAGCTGACCCAGAGATCAAGAGCGTTATGGACTCCCTGGAACGCAAGACCATCGTTGTGCTGATGGTATTTAGATGAGGACTGGCTTCATTTTTTTTTGTGTATGTGTGAAGCAATGTTCTTCTGAGGAAGAACCCATGATTACAGGGCGCTAAAACAACAGACATAAGAGAGGGAGACACACACCCAGAGCACGAACAGCCAACTGATTTTATTCGGAGCAGAAAAGGGGCGCCTTACCATGCTGGCACATGTGCAATGTGGGGCAGTGATATGCAGCAAAGCAGGTTTATGTTTTTCATTACAAGTGCATGTCAAACAAGTGCATCTCAGCATCAAATAGTGGTCCACAGGTATCACACACACACGTGTCGCTTTTAATTTTAATGAACTAAGTGTGCTTCCAAGAGTTCCCGGCCACTTCTATTTGTGCTTCTACCAAGTATGGCAACGCGCTTAAGATATGCCGACCACCTCCTCATAATGTATGTAGTGTTACTTCCGAAGTTTCTGGAAGCTTTACACGACCCGGGCACGTTGCTTCATCCCGTGCACTAACGAGGATGCAAGCTGGCCTCACCTCACTGCCGGCATCGCCCATTGCGTAAGGACATGCAGAGACTGTGAGCGACGCCACCGGCTAGGCCAGCCGGACTTAATCTGCAGTCAGTGGCGCACCGACGGGGGGAGGGGGTTTCGGGGGTTGTAACCCCCCCCCCCCCTGAAGCCAACCTAACCCCCCTACCACTCCGTAACTGCTCCTATGTCCCAGAAGAATGTGGAGCTAATGTCTGCGAAACGCCGAAAAAAAATAATCAAAATAACCATCATCATCGATGACACTATTATTTGGCATTTTATTTACTTTTTTTTACACATGCGACAACTGTGTAATCGCTTTCCCGGCCCTTCATGGAAAATTGAACCCCCCCCCTGGCAGAAATCCTGGGTGCGCTACTGTCTGCAGTCCATCGGACCACATAGCCGACCGTTCCCGCAAATATGGAAGTTCTCGCCGCTGCAATGAATGGATCGTTGTAGCAAGTGACTACCTCACCCGCTACGCCGAAAAAAAGGGCCAGTGGCAGTGCCGTCGAGGTACCCAGTTCTTCGGTCAGAACATGATCGTCCTGCGTCACGGCGCAGTACAGATCTTGATCACCTACGGAGGTAGCCTTCACTGCTGTGCATGTACTTCTAGGTGATCTGGAAGACCATCGCCGACATGCTGGCCACGTACTGTCAGCGTCAAATGAAACGCGAACAGGCGGTGACTCGCCTGACTGTGCCTCAAGATCGTCTGGACAGCGGAGCGCGCACGTGGCTCGCATTATCGATATGGTACAGTGCGCGCCGTCCAATCATCACAGGCATCCGCTTTGGCAGCATTGCACCATCCCCGTTAGTGCAACATTTTCGCTTCTGTTCCAGCTGCTACGCTTGAAAGGAAGAAAATAAAAAGAAAACAGAAGCTAAAGTTCAAATGATATTTGCGCCGAATGAACACGAGCAGTGGTGCATGTGGTGCAGTTTTCACCATGGAGGATATATTACTTCCCTCGCCAGGGTGGTCTAGTGGCTACGGTACTCGGCTGCTGATCCGAGGGTCGCGGGATCGAATCCCCGCCACGGCGGCTACATTTCGATGGAGGCGAAATGTTGAGGCCTATGTAGCGTGCAATGTCAATGCACGTTAAAGAACCCCAGGTGGTCGAAATTTCCGCAGCCCTCCACTCCGACGTCTCTCATAATCATAGCTGGTTTTGGGATCTAAAACCCCAGAAATAAATTAGTTATATATTACTTTTGTGGAGTGGAAGGGACCGGCCGAAAGTAAAGCCGTCGCCGTCATCTTGCTCTAGGAAACAGTAGCAGATGGCCACGCAGACGGCATAGCTGGTTTTGGGATGTAAAACCCCAGAAATAAATTAGTTATATATTACTTTTCTGGAGTGGAAGCGACCGGCCGAAAGTAAAGCCATCGCCGTCATCTTGCTCAAGGAAACAGTAGCAGACAGCGGAGCACGTAGATAGCGTGACGCTGCTTCGTGGCTTTTAGACACCGTGTCGTGTTCTCTTTAAAGCATCTAAATATCTGAGAAGGCAATGGTGACTTCGTGCGTCGCTTTTGACTTTGCAAATCGGGTTAAGACGCCTGGAAGAGTATTTCACGTGTACGTCTTTCTCGCTTTCTTCACATACGGCTGCCCGTTTTCAGTACATTTTACTGAGCATAGGACAATTCAAAATGTTCGCATACTTCTATCGCATCCCTACGCATGTGTCAAAGTTAACTGTAAGCTTTAAATACTCGTTTTCATGTGTGTGCGTGCAGGATTTGCTATGGGCTCTGCTAAAAGACGCGCATGGTCTAGTGCACGTATTGGGTCGTCTCTGTTTGTATCCGAACTTTATAGGAAGCGCATATTTCCGGTGCATAGACGCAGAATTTGTTATGCGCACGTGTTGACCAATGTGCAAATGCAGCGAACATGTATGGCTTGCTTCTCCATGCAACTGGTTCCAAAAAGGGAGAGAAAAAAAAAATAACATTGTGCAGCCTTCTGACGTAGAACATATGGTGTTCGGAGGGACCTCTGTTCTGTTGGCAATGAACAACGAGACCTCTGTCTTCAGCATTTGACGAAATTCTGGTCGGGATGCTAAGCGCATGGTTTTCAGCCCCCCCCCCCTGCCCCGTGTAGGAAATGTCCTTATGTCAACTAAATGACAAAGTTTTCTGAACGCACCCAGCGGGTCTTGATAGACGCGTATCTGAGATGACTTCACAAACACTAGGAGCAACGGACAAATTTGGAAGAACGTACGTGGAATACGAAAAAAAAAGAAATGAGCATGAATTAAAGCAACATGCAGAGAGCATGCAATTGGTTGGATGCATGTTTAAATAAATTTCCCAGCAAAAATTCTAACAGAAAACTAATAGCCTATGAGGTTATTGACACCAATAGAATTTATTAGTATTAGACTAATAGTTTGTACAAGACTTATAGGAAAACATATTACTATTGTTCTAATAACCTAGACGTATGAGGTTTAATATACACTATAAAATTTTAACTCCCTTAAGGGTGTAAATGACCTATCCCATGGGCGCGGAGGGAGCTCATAGGTTCCCTTTCTGTGTGTAGAGCAAAAATGGAGGATGCATGTGCTTTGCAATCACACTGTGAGTGACACAGCATTTGATTTTAGCTGCATTTATAATCACACAATGCACACTAACAAGACACCGTGGGAACATCACACATGCAAATACACACTCGACCATTTCAAACCAATATATAGAAGAGGGAACGTTCACGTTATTTCACATCTGTACACAGACCAGTCCCGTATATATATTCCAGATTCCTGACCTGCTATGCAGTGCCAGTGGGGAAATTACTGTTATGCGCAATAACAGAATAAGGATACACAGGACATCTGCCAATCAAAGATAGGCAGATATTAACGACGTCACAGAAACGGCACGCGTTAGAAGTTTTAGTCTAGAAGACGTCGTATATCTCGTCTAATGTCCGTCTTGTTGCACATAAACGAGACATTTTCTGAACGTCTTCGAAACATCACAAAAGGCTGGTCTTTTCGACGGCTTGGGCGAGCCTCCAATAATCCCATTTACCGCAATTATTGAATCCATTTAAAGACTTACCAAAGACGTCATCAAAAAGCTGTTCCTGAAATGTTAGCCGTAATCTGAAAAAGAAGCAGGAATCGTGCTCGGGAACGGGGCGCGCCCACCAAAATTTTGATCTGGTTACCACCCTCAGAATGTAAGCTAACGCCTTAGGGGTACACATAACCGCAAGACATTTTTTGCACCCCTAAGGCATTAACTCTGTGGTTCTGAAGGTGCCAACGGGATCATAATTTTGGGGGTCACCCCAATCCGCGGACGCCGTCCCTGCCTTTGTGGTAGCAGCTGCGACCTGCTATGTTACCAGCTGCACCATAATCTTTTCGGTGCTGCATAGTGGGGGGTAGTGCCAGCAGAATACTTTCGTAGTTACGTCCTAGGAAGCAGTCCTGGCTTCGCACTTGCCTGGAACTCTTTTTTTTTTTCTCGTGGTTGAAGGCATCAGCACTGAGGGCAACAGAGCAAAAATAGTGCAGTAAGGTAGGTACACAGTTCTCAACAATGGCCTCATCAGTCTTTGTTGTCATGAATACAAAAATCAATCTAGCATGTAATTTGTAGAGTACGAAGCAAATCGACAAAAAATAGTAATGGCATATCTTTCTACAGTGAAGGATGGAGAGTTTCTTGGCAAGCGGCCTAACAAGGAGGCCTCTGTGCCAATGATCACGCAGTCCAAACACTGCTACATCAACATTTTATTCAGAAACTAACTTGTGCGAGTTTAAAAAAAGAAGAAAATGAGAAATGCGAGAAAAATAAAATCAGGAATATTCAAAAGGAACTGCAGAAGAAATACTGTAATTATATTTGGAACTTATTAACGGCTAGAGGCTTACAGAAAGAGCACTAGTAGTCACACAATAATCAACAGCCAAACGACTATGCGCTTTTCACCATGACAGAAGCGCATCCGGTTATATGAGCAGAGACAGAACAATGAATGACTGTGTGATAGCCCCTTTCAATCATGTTATGCAGTATATTCACCGCATAAAATCAAGGAATATAAACACAAGAACTCAAATATGACTCAGACATGAAAGTGAAAATTTGTCTAGGACATCAGCTGATGTAATGAGGCAAACTTTAAAAGACAACCAAAAACATCAATCAAGTGTCGATGAATATTGACCAAAGTGACCTTCAAAGAAAGTAGCGCATGAAATATTAACAAAATTGATATAATGAGCTACGTCGCAATGCAGTGCACAATCTCTCATAGCGAGCAATGTTACATCGAAGCAACCTCCATTTCATAATGAAGCTACATACGTGTTTGATGTCGAATACACTGGAGACAGTGTTGAGGCGACGAAAAAGAAAAAGAAAAGGAGCAATATTGTCACTTACATATACAAGATACAGATGTGGCTCTCTACATAGTACTGTATTACGCACATCTATGCAAATCTGATATGAACGACGATCAGAATGGCAAGCATCAGTTGGAAGCCAAAAAAGAAAAAAACAAGATTTTGGCACAGCACATGAAGCTACTCCTAAAAAGGACTTCAAATAACCATCAGGTCTACATGTGCAGGATCAAGCTGAGAGTCTCCGAATTTTGCCCTGTTTCACATTAAAAAAAAAATCAAACACTGTTACCTTATACCTAGTCATTAAACAGAACACTTCGAACAACCAACTCCTTTGAGAATGCAACCTCTACCAAACGCGCAACTAGTTCACGTTCACACTCATCAAAAACTAGTTGTAGTGTCCAGGCTTAGTGCAGCTGGTGAATACGATGCTACTGGCATCATATGACACGCTGAAACCGCCGTCGCGGAAATGCTTTCAATGTAGAACCGCGGTGGGGCCGTGGTAGAACGCAGTTGGTGCACTATCAGGTTATCCAACAACCGCCGATTGAACCGCATGTATTTTTGCAAAGGAAAAAAATGGGGCTGTTATTTTCTATAAAGCTGTTCTACAACAGTGCTTTGAGGAACGAAATTTGAAATGCATCTCTGCCATAGACTACGCCCTTTACAGGAAGTGCTCTTAATATCCTGCAACTTGCAATAGATAAATACTCAAAATGAATTTTCCTCAAGTGCCTGGTTCTTCTGAACTGCTGCATATATATATATATATATATATATATATATATATATATATAAGTTTAACCAACCAACAAACTATGAAGCCTAGGAAAGCATAGGAGAAGTTACTGAAGTTCTTAAATGTTGTCTTAATTGTAAACCTGTCTTCTGTGGGAACTGAACCCACGACCTTCGGATAAGGCGTCCGATGCTCTACCGCTGAGCTGCGGCAACGGCCGGCGGCCAAGGCGCTGTGTCTGTCTCTCTCATTTACAATGTACAGTGGTGTTCGGGTACAGTGACTAGTATAGGGAAGTGTGATTACCGCCAAGCGGCGCGTATGGGAGACGTTGACGCCACTTGGCAACGTTTCCGCTAGGTGGCACGCGCTCCCGCATACACGTCAGGCTGCCGCGTGAAATGCGCACTTGTATGCTCATCTGCATGTGTGGCACTGGCTCCTGGTGTTCTTTTTTTTTTTCTTTTTTTTTGTGCAAATTTTTTGTTGCCTTGAGCAGTGACAGTGCGCCGAGAGTTGCTATTTCATATGTAGCTCCGAAAAGTGTAAATATAATGCATAAAAATGAAGAAACAGTTGGATGGGGGTGCTGTACCCATTCGATCGTCTTTTTTTTTTTTCTTTTTGTGTAAGCGCTGCACAAATCATATCATGGACACAAACCAAACATATATCTCAGGTTTTCCTCCTAATAGGTACAGTAGTTGTTCGTTGTGCCGAAAATAGAGGAAGTATTGCAACAATGCATGAAATATTTAAAGGGCAGATATGTTGTGTAACCACTAGCGCCCCCTACACTTCTACTCCATTTACATAATAAATGCCACTCCCGACACGGGACAGGCCAGTACACATTACGCTCAACATGGCGTCCGTTGTCTCTCGTTCCTGTCACGCCCAATCGTTACAATCGCTAGCCATCCATATGTAACATGGTGTCAGAAGTGAAGTAATGCAACAATATTAAACATGGCCCTTCCACTCATACAACCACCGAAGTATTTCGAGCCGGGCAGCAATCCCGCGGAAGCGTGGTCGGAATGGAAAGCGGCGTATCAGCTTTATGAAGCAGCCACAGCACAAAGCCAGAAGCAACGCGGCGAGAGAGAGAGAGAGAGAGATGATGGGCGGAAGGCAGGGAGGTTAACCGGAAGGAAGATATCCAGTTTGCTACCCTGCACGTCATGGGCCCAACAGCGCGGAAAATCCTCGAGACCTTCCATTTTCCATCGCCAGCCAAAGGTGAGCAGAGAACCGGAAGGTACGGAAGGTATCTCTCGTCGAACCTATAGCGGTTCAACGAGAGATACCTTCCGTACAAAAACGTGATGCAAGCGACAGCCATTTTCAACACCATGTGCCAGAAAGAGAACCAGCCGATTGACGACTTCATTGCTGAACTTCAGCAACAAGCAGCAATGTGCGACTTCGGTGACAAGCATGACCGCCTCTTAGGCGATAGGATTATCGTCGGCATCCGATTCGCAGCACTTCGAGAAAGGCTGTTCCGCGAGAATGACTTGACACTGGAGAAAATCGTCGCTACGTGCAGAGCGGCAGAAATCTCAAAGCAGCATGTGTCCTCGCTAGCAACGTCTTCGGATGGACAAGAAGCAACTGTGGACTACTTGAGCAGAAAAAGCAAGCAATTTCGACAACCTGACAAGCATTACCCGAGAGGGCAACCAGCGTATCATCGGAAGAACAAACAGCCCACAGTAACAGTACCTCAGCGTATGTGCGGCAGATGTGGAACCATACACACCAGCCCCGTCAGTGTCCCGCCTACGGCTCTATATGCTACGCATGTGGGAAGTTCGGACACTACGCGACTGTCTGCCATCAGAAGCAACGAACAGTGCAGAAAAAAGTTCGCGTACTCGCCGACCAAGGGGACGACTCCAACCAGGAATTATTCTTGGGAAGCCTCACAGTGGACGCTGTGGAAAGTGCATCGTCTGACTGGTTCGAAAGTGTGCAAGTGAACGGTCGTGTCGTTAACTTTAAATTGGACACTGGGTCGGATGTGAACATTCTCCCAGAGCAGCTAGTGTTGAAATGGAAGCCTCAACCAACAGTGAAAGCTACAAAAGCCAAGGTCACCACGTATATACGTGAGCAACTCAACATTGAAAATGAATCTGAACTCTCTTGTTCTGTGAAAGACAAGCAAAGCCTTGTAAAGTTCATGCTGGTCAAAGGAAGCCTTAAGCCAATACTTGGAGCAGCTTCATGCACAGCGCTAAACTTGGTGCAGAGAGTTAGGAATGTTCGAAGCAGTAGGAGAGGCTTGTCCTCCAACTTCTCTGCAGCTTGAAGCAGTACTTCAAGAATTTTCTGACGTGTTCAAAGGCATTGGCAAGCTCCCAGGAGAGTACAGCATACACCTACAGCAGGATGCAAAGCCTACAGTTACTGCCCCTCGTCGTGTGCCATGTGCACTAGAAAAGACAGTGAAAGCTGAACTTGAACGAATGGAAAAAAATGGCATAATCAAGCGTGTGACAGAACCGACAGACTGGTTGCATCCCATTGTCATTATTACCATAAAAGATGGAAGTGTACGAATATGTCTAGACCGCAGGAACTTGAATGCAGCAGTGAAGCAACACCACTATCGCATTCCAGTTGCAGAAGAACTGTTTGCACGACTCAGTGGGTGTACTGTGTTTTCAGTTTTGGATGCCAAGAGCGCATTTTGGCAGCTAGCACTTGACGAGAGCAGCTCGTACATTTGCCACTCCATGGGGACGCTATAGGTTCCTACGGGTACCATTTGGCCTCAACATAGCCCCTGAACTCTTTCAGCAAGCCATTGATAGTATCTCTTTGAATCTCAAGCTCTTGTAATGCCATACTTTGGCGACATTTTGGTCGCATCCAAAACACATGATGAACATGTTATTCACTTGCGTAAAGTACTCAGCATAGCATGAGCTAACAACCACAAGCTGAATTATGACAAGCTCAAGCTGGGTTTACCAACAGTCACCTACCTAGGACATCAGTTGACACAGCAAGGCATCACTCCTGATCCTAGCAAAGTCAAGGCAATCAACGCTATATACCAGCACCAACCAGCAAAGCAGAGCTTCTTCGCTTCCTGGGCATGGTGACATACCTAATGAAGTTTGTCCCAAAGTTCTCGACGAAGACACAGCCCCTTCGAGAACTTCTCAAATCTGATGTTGCATGGCACTGGATGCAAAAGATGACTGATGCATTCAATGAGATTAAGAGCAAGCTGGCAACATCACCAGTCTTGCACTACTTTGACCCGGCACAGTCTATTGCCATTTCCACTGATGCAAGCTCCTATGGAATCGGCAGTGTCCTCCTTCAGAACGGACACCCAGTAGCCTATGCATCTGCAGCACTCACATCAGCACAACAGCGCTATGCGCAAATTGAGAAGGAACTGTTAGCTGTAGTGTTTGCCTGTGAACAGTTCCACTATTATATCTGTGGACGCAGCATTGTCGTTGAGACTGACCACAAACCTCTTATTGTTCTTCAGTCCAAGGACTTCCACAAGGTCTCACCCAGGCTACAACGCCTGCTACTTCGACTTCAGCGCTACAGTGTGAAGTTGGTGTATAGTGCCAGGTAAACATTTGACTGTTGCAGACACACTGTCTCGTGCAGCTGATCCAGCAGAGACAGTCAAGACGTCGGACCAAGAGTATCAGGTTCTAGCCTGTACATTGGTGCAAGCGTCAACCCCGAAGCTAGCAGAGATAAGAACCTGCACAGCTGCTGATAGCACACTTCAAAGTGTAGCCTTGTTCATCCAGAATGGCTGGCCCAACAAGATGTCAAAAGTTCCCACAGCAGTGAAGCCCTACTACATCAGTCAGAAGTGAACTGTATGCAACTGATGGCTTTTTGTGCTATGGTGAATGACTTGTTGTGCCCCAGGCATGTCAAAAAGAAGTGCTCTCGAGGCGCCACTTGACCCACCGAGGCATCGTCTCATGTAAGAATACAGCTTGCCAGAGTGTCTACTGGCCAGGAATAGGCCAGTACATTGAGCAGATGATAACTGCGAGGTCTGCCAGCGCCATCAGCGGGCTAACCAGCGAGAGCCACCCCTTGACAGAGAACTACCAACATGACCTTGGGAAAAAGTGGCAGTGGATTTTTTCCACCACAATGGTGTGACTTATTTGCTTTTAGTGGACTACTATTCTAAGTACATCGAGGTCAAGAAAATGCCTACTACCTCAGCCTCATCTGTCATCACAGTGCTGAAGGATATCTTTGCACGCTTTGGCATACCATCAGAAATTGTGAGTAATCAAGGCCCTCCATTTGATTCAGCCAACTTCAGAAACTTCAACAAGGAATGGGACGTCGTCCACAAGCCCATAGTCACCTCTTTTTCCTCGTTCAGACGGGCAAGTGGAAAGAACGGTCCAAACCGTTAAAACAACAATGATAAAAGCACTGTCTGAAGGCAAGGAACTCGCAGTGGTGCTAATGAACCACAGAGCAACTCAAATGAATGGCCTTCTTTCTCCAGCGGAGATGCTTATGGGAAGAAGGATAAGAACATTTATTCCAGTCCATCCCAGCACTTTGTTACCGCACTGTCCACATACGGTGCTCCAAAGAGAACTTCAGTCAAGGCAGCAGGCACAGCATAAGCATGCAGACCAGCATGCTCGACAGCTGCCTCCGTGCTTTCACACTGAGAATATGCCAGTGTGGTTTTGGCATGGAAAGAAATGGGACAAAGCAGTCGTAACACAGGTAGGCCCAGAGCCACGGAGATACACTGTCACAGCAGCCAATGGTCAAGAGTACGTGCGGAACCGACACCACCTACGAGTGCGGCACCACTCAAGTGACCACCGGTCAACACCTGAAGACTACTATCCTCTTCAGACAACTAGGGGGAATGAGCTGCACCATACTTCGCACCCAAGATCTCTGCCTGAACGTCCTCCAGACACCAGAACGGTGCCACCGCATGCACTCCCGAAAAAGACACGTTCGGGAAGGCCAGTGAGAATCCCTTCAAGATTCCTTGTGTGATCAAATTTCGTTTTTTTTTCTTTTGTCAAGTTACTTGTGTGGTGGCGTGCTATGTAATCACTAGCGCCCCCTACACTTCTACTCCATTTACATAATAAACGCCACTCCCGACACGGGACAGGCCAGTACACATTACGCTCAACATGGCGTCCGTTGTCTCTCGTTCCTGTCGCGCCCAATCCTTATAATCGCTAGCCATCCATATGTAACTAGATAGACATGAGCGCAAGAACAATGTTGCGAGCTTCCTTTCAGCAAACAGTTCGTGTCACGCCATATCGTCCTTTACTATACATGACAGCGAAGCTGTGCGTCTTGAGAATGGAGGCTGGGATTTTGGTGTTGTGCCTGCCATTATTGCACCCCCCTTCCAACCCCCCCCTCCCCAGAAAAGAGAGAAAAGTCCAGCCCCGCCACTGCCTGGCGAGGCTGGACGCCCAACTCACCATTCATTCCCCAGGCTGCTAAGATTATGGACATGTATTTTCAGGGGCAGGATATCGAGTTTTTGTTTTTGTGTTTCGTTAGAAGCCTTCACCACAAAAAGTGCATAGGAATTTTAGCCTGCAAATATCTCCGAATAATCCTGATCGAAGTAAAAAAATGAAGTAATTTTGCATATGAAACGAAGAATGAGAAGGTTGAGAAATCGGCCGCTCTTCAGAGAAAGACCGGAAACCTTAACGTCACGGAAAAAAAAAAAGAAAAAGCTACGGTGCATATATCGCCATGCTGTAAGGTGAAAATTACCAAAATGCATGCTTTCTGGATTTTCGAACCCGGAAAGCTAGGGAAAGGCCCCTTTTTCTTGAATTTGCTTTACCAACCATCCCTTCAAGAAATACTTCTAAGGCATCCTGTCTGTCGTTCCCCCGCCGTCCCGTTTCTAGCGCTGTTTGTTCCCGTTGTAATACTCCTATGTGTTTTTGAATATGCTCATTATATGAAAGGTTGTACGAGCATGTACTCAGAAAAGAATTCTTTGATATTGTGAGTCATGTGCGGAATAAAAATATTTCTTATCCGTTCATAAAAGAACGTAGCCAAATAAACAACTCAAGCAGATAAACATTTAAACAGACATACCGTTCTCACCAGATCATATTTCGGCAGTTCCTTCTCAAGCGCCGGGATCTTTGATACCGGCATCACTACACCACTTCGGCTAAATGTCACAAATATCATTGCACCTGCGGTTAAACGCCGTTATATAAAAAGAAGCACGACACCGGAAATAATCCACAAGAACAAAATTCACAACGGGGAAAAATATAATAATCGCTTCACGAACGTCTCCAGTCGTATATTGGAAGGGAAGGACTAAGCCTCAAGGGCTCGTTTCCACAAAAGCAAAAAGAAAAAGAAAAAGTAAAACGGTATACATGTGCAAGTAGCAGAATAAAAGAAACAGAACGAACGCTGCGGTGTATAAGCGCACGTCACCAGACTCTGCCTATGTGTTTTCTGCGCAGCGAGCGCACGATTTCACACCGAGCGAACGTGTAAACGGGTTTCAGTGCCCCCTGGATTTCCTTTTCCCGTGCATCGCGGAGTCCCAGACAACACATGGACGTCCTAAAGACTACAAAAAGACGTCTAACTTGGGAGGTAGGGACGTACCATGGGATGTCCCAGATACCGCAGAAAAACATCCCAAGTGATACAAAAAGATGGTTTTGGGATGTCCCGAACGGCGAGGTTGTGGGAGGTTATTGGGATCTTTTTTTGGGGGCCGAAGCTCCTTAAGGCGTGGGTCGTGCGTCCCCGATGTATGTAGTAGTAGTAGTAGGTAGCCACCGGCGCGTGCCTGCCGGCACGCACGCGCCGAGGGCGAGCGCGTGGCTCCCGGCACGCGCTCGCCCGCGAGAGACAACGTTGGCGCAGACAGCGTCTCCTAGCGAGTTTCTTGATTGAGAAATACCGACTGCTCGCATTGGAGAAGCGTTGGAGAACCGCGAGCAGGAATTATCGGTTACCTTGCATTATCGGTTACCTTGCGAACGGAGCAGGAATTATCAGTTACCTTGCATTTCACGGACCACAAAGCAGTCATAAACAAGGGACCACGGAAACCAGCAATAAAAGTTTGATGACATTTACTCAAGTGTTTCACTTTTAATTGTGGGGCGAATTGCACGGAAGAGTTTCACGGTTTACCGATGATTCCTTCCGGAGCTTCGCCCCACTCATCATCATTCACCCCGTGAATATGCTGTGATTTTTTTTTCTTTCTTTGTGAGATTTATTAATTTCTCACATGCCGGCAGTCGTTCACTGAACAGAGACCCCCCCCCCCCCCCCAGAAAAAAAGCGTCCAAAATAAGGTGAATACCACGATTATTTATTGAACAGCAGTAGTCCGGTGGAAGTATCATATGCATAGATTCTCCCACGTGTCCTCTGTTTTCCGCCACCAATGGTCTTCATTGCTAGACTATTGACAGTTCTGCTGCACAGGTGAACGAGGGCGCGGATGTCCGAGATTGTTTCTTCTCTGTTCTGCGTGTCATCAAACCAGGCAGCCTGCGTAAAAGAAAAAGATGACACGAGAGTGATGAAAATGCAGTGCGGCAGTAATACAAGCGATGCAAATGTTAGCGTCGTAACAATGCTCACAGCACACGACCTGCCGTGGGCCACGCATGTAGCATCCATGTCCCGTACCCGTTGCTTCTGCGAGCATGCAGACACTACAGAAGGGGCAACAAACAAAATGTAAGAAAGCTGCTAAGAATGCCAATAACTGAAATCCTCTAAACTTACCTCAAATGTTATGAACTCAGGCTGGATCGACGAATATTCCAAAGATGCTGGGCACACCGATAAACAAGCCGGTGACAATTTAAAGGAGTACTGACACGAATTTTTGACATTCTCGTATTATTGCTGTAAATGAAAGCACTGGCGTGGAGAACCCCCAAAAGAGTGTCATGGTGCCTCGCAAGGCAATGAATATATTTTTAATACGGCTTCCATGAAAGCCCACTTTCGGTTTCGATTTCGAGGGGGCGGTTTCCTAGTGACGTATCAACATAGTCGGACGAAGTTTGTGTCACGTAGGGACAGAATTCGTGATAGCGTCGCTGCAACTCCGTCGTCTGTGGTCAATTACACGTGGGGAACGCAAACAAAGACAATTTCACGGTCGTCCAGTGACTCTGACAGCGATTTCGGGCTATTTTAAATAGACCGTGCTCATACGTCATCGTAGTGTCCATTGCGCTGGGGCTGGAAAAGTCCCTAGATATTCTCTTCC